>JAODUP010002246.1:0-10000 GCA_025642065.1 Paralvinella palmiformis
AATATTAAATGGTTATGTTAAATACAAAGATGTAAATTCAAAGCAAATGTAAAGTAATGTGTCCAGTATGGGCAAAATTTGCAAACCTAATTTCGGTATATCAAAATCACAATTAGTCATTATTGTGTATTAAATCACAGACAAACTGTAAGGAAAATCATGAATAAAATCCCCTCATTTTCACGTGGTCTATTGCAGGAACGCCCATAAATAAATAGACAGAAAACTAGAATACTCCAAAATGACTATATGCTGGCCGTTTTCCCAGTCCTCTATCAGTATTCTTGTACTCTTTAAATTTACCATCTATAGCACGTGATGTTACACTGAGTGGTATAACGATATAAGTGCCAGCTAGTTCCAGGATTAAGTTATGTCTGTGTCTACATAGCAACATACGAAACAAACTTGGATTAATATTTTAATGTATTTCAGGCTGTAGTCGAAACCTCGAATATTTTGTTAATGCATTAAATTCCAAATGTAAATACTTCTCATTTTTGGATTTACACAAATACAAAAACAAAACGTATTTGACTCCATGTCAGACGGCAATATAGTTTTGTGTCAAGCCACAGTTGAACAGTACGACAGTACCATGGCGTATTGCTGTATATAGCTGATAATACAGGATTTTGTCTAGTTATTCGAACCTAGAATAAAGCTGAGGTCAGCATATTTGGCGTCAAATTGTTTCCGCTTTTGTATGTAGCCTGCATGTATCTGTTTATTGTGGGTGTGACGTAAGTGTTGAGTACGTACAACGTATTAGCTGGTCCCCACAGGCTGATGAGTAACCCCTAAACATTTATTGGTCTACGGATATATGTATCGATATGTGGAGGTGTAGGCCATTTTATATTTAGATTATTTATATTTAGGCTAATGGATGTAGAAATATCAAAGGATGTTTAGAGATGACAATGTTCTGCGCAAATGCCACTATATATGTAGCCTAAAAATAATAAAACCTACAAAATTTGAGCTGTTACTGTAAACTGGTTAAATGAAAGTTCTACGATGACTGGAACATTAATAATATTGTCTTCTTCTCAGTCGAAATCTCAATGGAATAATTTTGAAATGTTAATCTTACACCACAGTTAATCAATTAAGACGGAAATAATATATTTATGCACTTGAAAATAAATTAAAAAAACACACAAGTTTTCTGGTCGCATATTGCTTTCCAAATCACAGTGTACACAAACAATACTAATGGAAGCTCAATATTTCTATATTTTCTAATCATCTAAACTATTTGTTTGCCAATAAACATATAGTTACATGCGATAGATGTTCATTGGTGAAGCATTTTAGGTATTTATCATGAAAAATATACAACTAACTAACAGATTATGAAAAACTGAGAACCTAGACTATGCTTATCAGAGTCAACTTCACAGGAAATCAATAACGATAATCAATATCCGATATTTATCAAAGGACCAGCTAGGTTTATAACAGAACACTCTATGGGGAATATTTATTTTCTTGTCTCAATTTAATAATATATATTTTAAGGGAAAACAACAACAACAACAACATCAACAATACATGCTATAACAACAACAACAATAACATTAAAATACCTCATATACTCACATAATGTTTCAAAGGTTCATTGATGTAAAATATTTTGGAAAGTAATTGTGCATCTGATATTTATGTGTAAATTTATTTCGTGGTGTATACTTTAAATATTCTAATGCTATAGATAATGGTTTGTGCGTTTTTTCATGTTTTGTTATTTAACGTAAATACGTTGTGGCTTGGTTTTGTTATGTTTAATCACAATTTGTTTGCTTTTAACATGCTAGTAAGAGGCTTTTATTCCTGTATCATTTTAATAAAAGGTGATGACATATCCTTTCCAGAATCAAACGTTATCGTGTCATCTTTCTAATGTGACATATTTGCTAATAACTGACATGCTAATAATTGACATATATTGTTGTTGTCAATTATGAACAGATCAATCCCACAACTTATATTACTTTTTGTTCTGATGATGATGATGATGATTAATGATTAATCTCCATTTAGGAAACAGCTCTAGGACTATTTAAATATCAATTCCTTTTTTCTATAGATAAGTTGTTTGTAGAGGAAAATGTCATTGTAACTGGTTGTAGAATGAGTGATTGTAGAATCGGTGGTTGTAGAATCAGTAGTTAGAGGATTAATGGTTTTTAAATCAGTGGTTGTATAATCAGGGATTGTAGAATCACTAGTTGTAGAATAAATGGCTTTAGATTCAATGGCTTGTAGATTGAATGGTTGTAGATTCAATGGCTTGTAGATTGAATGGTTGTAGATTCAATGCTTGTAGATTCAATTATTGTAGATTCAATGGTTGTAGATTCAATGGTTGTATGCTTAGTAGAAAATGGAGAAAACAACCGTGTCAAAACATTTCTGGAGATGAATGATAAATTCGAATGCTTATATATAATTCAAGGTTTATGTTCTGCTAGAAAACTTCTATATGTATCCCATATTTGCTTAACATATTTTGCCTGAATTTATTATAAACGGTGGTAATAGTTTATTAGAAGATTCTCAAAAGAATCATTGCAATCAATTATTTTTGCCAATTATTTGACAGAATTTCTAGTGTTTGTTTTCGACTGATAGATTTTCAGATTGGAACAGAATACTTTAGATTGTAAAACATTTCTTTATTATAAAACATATAATGTTATGACATAACTTTTAACCCACATTTGGCCATAGTTTGATATTTAACTAATTAAAACCATTGTCTTGTTTTCCACGTCGTTTTGTTTCTTCTACTAAAAGTAATTGGTTTCCCCAGGTAAGTATTGATTAATAGAATACTAGTATATTGGTACAGCATTATAAGTATCAACTACATTAATGTTGTTGTTGTTCTTGTTCCTGCTGTTGTTGTTGATTATCTTGGGAGTGAGCCATATATAATATATTTGATTAGGAATGTAGATATATATACCTATGTATGTTGTGGTTGTTGTTTGTCTGTCAACATACTTTGTGTAGTTAATAGTCTGTCAATAATTGGTATAATGCGATTAAATGGGATACAATATATCAGATGTAGATCAAGTTGTTATTATCAAATCTATTTCGTTATGAATTGTGTTATATGGCTATAATTATTTTGTGATGGATCTTCATCTCGAATATCAGTAACACTGAGATAATCACGAGATATATTATGCTGAACTATAAACAAGTTTCTTAATAAACGTTTCACTAATAAACTTATATTACACACACATATATATATATATATATAAAAACTATTTGTATGTTGTATGTATGTTTTTATATATATATATATATATATATATATATATATATATATGTGTTTGTGTTTGTGTGTGTGTGTGTAAGTTTGTGTGTGTATGTGTATGTGTGTGAGTATGCGTATGTATGTATGTATATTTGTATGTATGTAAGTATGTGTGTGTTTGTGTATGAGTGTATATGTATATATATATATATATATATATATATATATATATGTGTGTGTGTGTTTTTATTGTGTGTCTGCGTGCGTGTGTGTTTGTGTGTGTGTGTGTTTGCGTGTGTCCGTGTTTATAATGAAATGTGGCTTTTATGACTTGAAAATGTTCGTACTCACTGATACATTATGAATATTAATATATGAAATCTATAATTGAAAATGCTTAATATATATTAGACTAAACAGGCCAAGATGTCTTCAAGGGTTAAATGTAATAATCTTTGACCCGGAAATTATCATCATTATCATCATATAATTATACAATTTTAAAATAAATTAAAATGTATCATTCCCGTCGCAACACACTCACACAACTGAAGTTGAAGGTTGATAGTGATCAATATGTAATGTTTGTCTATCTACATACTGTGTTTGCACATATTGCGGGCTTAATATTTGTTATGACAAAATATACAGTTAAAGCTGGTTATTCTTGAAAATACAACTCGCTCTTATTAAAACTAATTTTCTTAACTGATATGAAACCCAATTACTTAATATACTTAAGAATTCATAAAATAACATTAGTTCATACGATTAGCACTGCTTCTAGAAGTGGTTTTAGGCAGTTTGAGTCTTAGGTCTGGCCTGAAAAATCTACAGAATTAGTGCTAGATCATTGTTTATACAATTAAGTTTTGACTTTACTTGCATTGCATTAGATCAGAATGTTCATTCAGCATTCAGCTTTTGAAGCTTCTAATACATGGGAAGAGCAAAGGTGTGGAAGTCATCCAGCTTCCACGTGAGAAGAGAAAACCACTGGTTTAATATCATGGCGTACGCGTCGTGCTAAAAGACCATGAACTGGGGGTGGAAGAAAGTTAATTAGGTATATCAAATGTGTTAGATTAATTTCTATCGGTCACAAGGTAAGTGCACATTACCGTAAATCTGGAATAATTACCAGCAATATTATTTTCCTAACTGGCAGTTAGCCGACGAAGGCTTTGTTTAATGTTACTTCATTTGTTAATACATCGTCTTCCGATCTAAGTCCTTAAAATATAACAATTATTGTGCACTCTCATCGTGGAAAAAGTATGAATTTACTAAAGAACATAATGTTTTTAACCTGGAGGTCATACACTTTTTATATGAGGATCATGATAATGCTGTCCCTTTATCCGTATGTTACCTGAATGTTCAGTCCTTAAGAAATAAGGCCATGCCTGTGGCTGATTATGTTTTGGTGACGTAGAACCTACTGAAACGTGGCTTGGAACTGACACTGATCAGTTCACCATAAATGAGTTGGTTCCTGTGGGTTATGAGGTTAATCATATTTCTTGTAAAAGTGGCAGACGTGATGATGGTATCTGAGAATGTAGGACGTTTTGGCCACGGACACCTTGGCCGTAGCCATGCAACCATGTTTTGGCCACAGAAAATATTGAGAGTTGACATTTTGGCTATATCATATTATTTTTAATACATGTAAATATTGTAATTTAACGTGACATTTTAAAGTGTAAACTAAATAAAAATCATTTAAAAGTATTTAGAAGCCATATTTGATATTTGTTCAGTTTTAATTATGTAAAATATAGTTAATTTAGAAGCTACCTTAGGTTATTTTAATAATAAAAAAACTGTTCCACGGGATGGGCAATGGGGTATTGCTTACATTGATGAAGGTACCCTACATCGTACGATTCAAATAAGCTACGATGAGATCTTCCGTATTTTTGAGGAATATGGATGATCCAAGAACTGCTATAGTGACTTGTAGAAGCCTATTCAGTTGCCTGTTCATGCTGTGTATGATGAAGCAGTTCAAATCTGTATCAAGTCTATCATCTGAATCAGTCTCTGTGACTGCAACGCCGACATAAAGAGGTGAATGATTTCAGGCTGTTTTCTGAGCAAGTTGTTACACTCTCATTCTTGCAATTAGATGAAGTTCAGCAAGGGATGGAACATCATCGATCCGTCATTCCAGATGTAGAAGCCACACTCATCGAATACTTCGACTCAACCTATCTGTGATGAGCATTACACCATCGTCCTGACAATAGAGTTCCACATCCCAATCGCATTATTCCACCTGAAGATATTGTAGAAGATCTCAACCCCTTTTCCCACCTACGAAGTGGAACATGCACCAGATGACATTGGACAACCAGCCATATACAAACAATGTTTGCGATGACTGATTGACATTGCGTGTTATTTACCATGTTATGTCATGCCAAAACACTTTTATGCGGATTCATTCACATCCCTACCTTAAATGAGTCTGCAAACTGTATTTCTTGTATATATTATAAGTATCGTGTATATTTTATAGACCTTACCTGGTAATAGTCAGGCAACACATTTTGCATTTCGCTACTTAATATATATTTCCCAAATATTCAGGAAATTCTAATTTTGTTTCCATATAAGATAATGTATTTAAATGCAATATTTAATGTTTTAGTCATATTTGGTTGTTTATCTACATCCTAAATCAGTCCAGTTGTGATTTTGTTGTCAAGACTACCAACCACAGCTGGTTCATATGTAAAACTGGTAGATAGTTTAAACCATTTTGTTGTATGATTACCTGGTTGTATTATGTGATTGTAATAAATGATGTAGGCCATGGAATAAAGGCACTACCAAATGCTATAAATTCCTGTGCATTCATGATAAATGCATTATTTTCTCCTTTGCTTTATGGGAAAATATTAAAACAAATTAAAATAGTACATTAGCATCAAAGGCTGTTGTACAATTTCAATTCAAAACTATACCAGAAAATGCATTTGGTTCTTATAAACCTACATGTAAACATTGTAGCATGTTTATATCGTTATTATACGTGTAACTGGGTGAATATTGATGAAGCATCACAGTCATGTTTGTGTGATATACATTACATTAATGATTGTAAGCATGATTACAATGTAATCGTTATCGATTACATTCAAAATGAATGTAATCGTATTCATTTTATTTTCAAGTAATCGGAGTCGATTACCTTGGTCCTGTATCGACCCAACCCTGCCAAGATGGGCATGCCAGATTGCAAACGAAGAAAGATTACATACCGAAAATATTGTGGCAAAATATTAACAGTTTTATTGACGATCTATAGTTATCTCAACTCCTGGGTAAATGTGAGTGATGAGTCGATGACCTGGTAGAAGCTTATTACAAAGGTGTCCAAAGTAGCATTAATCACCATGCTCCATCTTGTTAAAATATCACGTTAAGACCGGAAACTACTTGCTACAGTGAAAAGCTTAGATCTGCTAAACAAATTCGGAGGAAATCAGAGAGAAGCTGGCCCCGAATTTCCACAATGATGTACTTTGAAATATACAGAGATCTCTGTAGAAGAATGAATACACTACTATTGAAAGGAAAGGGTGTTTATAATACAGAAAGACAGAGGAATGTTCAACATTTGTTTCGAAGTAACTCATATTCAAATCTTCTACATTCTACCCCTGCTTTTGAAACCAGCCTCCGTAACACCGATGCTTCAGTGTTCTGGATTTGGATAGTGAAAGTATGAAGAATTATCGTCCGATTTCTAATCTTCCTCTCATCCACAAACCTATTGAAAATATAGTAGCAAGGCGTATTGATGAGAAACGTCAATGACAGTTATCAGTGTACTTTTCGTAGAGTTCATAGAGTTCATTTACGATTAAAGGCTGCATTAATTATGTTTGATTTATTTGCGGCTTGTGATGTAATGAATCATCAAATACTACTGAAACGTTTAAGAATTTCCTTCGGTATCAAGAAAAAGGAATTAACTTTGAGTAAAGTAGTACCTCGCGACAAAACCTTCAGTGGTAGATAAAAGATAACCAGATGTAGGTCTTCATTTTGGTGTGCCATAGGGATCCGTTTTAGGGCCAATGATTTACTGTATTTATGCTACATATCTTCAGGTCAAGGTAAATATGGCAGCATATCCATATTCTAAATCTGTTATATTTCCTATCAATTTATTTGTGCAATTATTCATAAAGTACAATAGTGAAGAAACGTTATATTATGATGCTAACTGGGTAATAGATGCACTTACCAATCAGAAAAGACAATACCTTTTGGAATTTGTTCAACGGACCATAT
The DNA here is from genome assembly GCA_025642065.1 of Paralvinella palmiformis. Lineage (NCBI taxonomy): Eukaryota > Metazoa > Annelida > Polychaeta > Terebellida > Alvinellidae > Paralvinella > Paralvinella palmiformis. The sequence goes on from JAODUP010002246.1 coordinate 7,586, forward strand.
TATCGCCCACCTGGAATTATGGGACTGTGAGTGAAACTTATTTTTGTTAACACTTTGGTAATGCTGCTTGCTGGAGTTATTCACAGTAAACCAGGTCCACCTCAATTTACTTTTATTGTATTTAGCAAACCTATTGAATAAGATGACTGCCAGCTGTTGACTCTTCGAAATGTCAAACTACTATTTCAAAACAGATTTACTCTTCATAGACTGTAATCCCACTTTTTGTTATATGTGTTTCTTTTTTTAAAGAACTTCCTCTGATCAACCCAACAGCAGAGGAGTCTATTTTAATTGGTACATTAAAACAGTTCTCCAAATACATATTTATGCTGTTCTCTCCAAAATTGACCAACTAAAACATCTTGTGGAAAGTACGAAGCAGTTAATGGTTTATCAGATACAAGGCTGGATGATTCTGTGGACCACTGTGAAATAAACATAGCTTGGAACGAAAGGACAGGATTAAGCGTTTGACAGAAGAACATATATTCGGTCAGAGTTATTTGACTTTATAGCCATAGGTATTCTTTTACCATGGATAAAACGTATGTTGATCACCAACAGCGTCCAATTTTTATGGATGTTTTGGAAATGTAATATCTTCTTCGTTATGTTTGGAATTGCATATTCTTGGTGATTTTCATACATTTGTGTGATGTAAAAAGATTAATTACCTTCCATATTAATTGTTACTTCTACCAGAATAAGCGACACTTGTGAAAGTGTTATTTATCTTGTCGCTGATCCTGAAATGGTTTCCCAGAGTAATACTATTCCTTTTTCCTTGAGTAACCATCTTGTGATATAACGTTTGACGGAATTCTTTAAAAACATTATTTGGCTGTCGAAGAGAGATGAAAGTTAGATTTATCAAAAATAACGATATCAGTTCTTTTAATGATGAGTTGAGATCACATAATTTGTTCAATGCTATTGATTGGGAAAACCTTAACATAGCTTGGAAAAAATATATTATAAAAAAGATTCTCAGTCTCTGTAAAAGACTCAAATGTTTCTATCATGGACATTTAGGACTCTTCTACCAATTTCTCCCCCATGGTAAGGTGCTGGAATGGAACCCAATATGTATATTTAATAATTGATGAAGGAAGAAGTTATTAAAACAATAGGTCATATCTTTATCTAAGTTTATATATTATCACCATATCTTCTGTGTCTCTATCGATCTTGCATATTCTTATTGTACAATGGAACTATGTGTCTTCTTGGCATTTACTTTGTCCTTAAAGGTGCATGCTCATCTATAATGTCTCTCAATGTACTATCATTGAGATGCACCTGATGATCATGCGGTGGATCCAATACCAAAGAAGAGGCTCGCAGATCAGCAAGATAAACCTCCTTGTCAATCGAATTATATTCTCTATATGAAATAACTTTAGTTGAAACCAATTGTTTCTGTAAAGGTACATTAATGCTTATTATGAAATGATCAGACAACATGAAAGACACAGCCACAACCGTAATTGTTATCACCACGGGAGATGACAAGATCTAAGATGTGACTATGTCTGTGTGTGTTTTTTTTCGAACATGCTGCATGATATTGGCTGATCTAAGACTGTCAGCCAGTTGTTTGGTATCTACTTTAATCTGGCAATACCAATGTATATTTAAATCATTTAAGATACAAAAATGAGTTGGTAATTTTCAATAAACTTATCCCTAAAGCGCAAACGGATTTCACACTTCAAAGAATCACGGAGAAGAATGCCGACTCACCCACCGTTCTTTTGAATCCGAGCTGCATAATGGAATGAATATCCAGCTGGAGTCACATCACCAATAATATTCTGGTCTGAAACATTACCAGTTAGCCCAATGCAGTATTATCGCATGGGCCAAATGGACACCGGCCCAACAAGCATAGGGGCCTTACAAGCTAATTTATATATGTTAAGCACACTTAACCTACTGGGCTGTCTTAACGCATGGACACGCTGGTCATTTATCAGGGACCCCACGAGCATAGGGGCTGAATGCTAATTTATATATGTTTTAAGTTGCAGGGAGTGGCTGTGGAGGTGTGGGCCCCAGGGTACTCCTTTGCCTGGGGGTCTATGATGTTGTTAAGATGTCACTTATTCATCAAGATCCATATCCTTAACAACATCACATATTTCATCAGATTTATTACAGATCGACAGCGAATTTATAATACCAATACTTAGATTTTTCATTTGATAACCTAATTTAACGAATCATTCACCCAAACATTGCACATACATACACACACACAAACACACATACACACACACAAACATAAACCCATACACACACGCACGCACAGATGCACACCCAGGAACATCCTCCGCTGCGGACACACACCACACACACCACACACACCACACACACACACATACATACACACACACACACACACACACACAC
>JAODUP010002246.1:12500-14688 GCA_025642065.1 Paralvinella palmiformis
AAAATATCTCTAGAAATAATATTGATAAAATGAAATTATACTGATAATAATGTTGAGAACACATTAGAAACGTATGAGGGTTAGCTGTTAGGTTGGAGTAAATCGTAGTATTTACTCAGGTTTGAGACGATATTTCGTTCTAGTCCAGTAATAATCCATTGTGCGGTATTGCTACTTTGTTTTTATTTTAGTTTAATCGCTTTAGTGAGTCCATACTGTGTTAGTGTACATTCTCTTTGTTATGAACAAACTGTAATGTTGTTAACACGCTGAGGCTATATATAGGGCTTGAATTTTCACTTAGGTTAGAGAAGAACTTCGACGCCAGACCAGTCGGACGTGTATTGATACATGGTTCATATAGGTAGGATTTATTCAGTTATTCGAACCCAGAATAAAGCTGAGGTCAGCATCTGAGGTGTCGAAATGCTTTATATACAGGTTTCTTTTGGACCACAGAAAATTACTGTTGAATGTAAACTGTGGTGTCAAAATAGTTTATGATATGTATGTAGCAAGTCACCATTGAACCACACGCACGTGTTGTTTGTTGTGAGCTGTGGTATCAAATGGTATGTTTTAAGTGCTTCCGCTTTTTGTACGTAGCCTGCATGTAGCCGCTTTCCTGTGGGCGTGACATATTTGTCGCGTACGAAAAGCGAATTAGCTGGTTCCCCCCCCCCCCCCCCCCCCCCCCCCCCCCCCCCCCCCCCCACACACACACACACATATATATATTCTAAAACGAACACGTGCCTCCACTCAAATACACATTTTTATTAGTATCTGGGTAAGAGCTTTATTATAAATAAATACACTTTTAAATTAAATTGGAACTTTTTAGATTTTACACCAACCATATTAATGAAAATAAAGTTAAACTTCTGTAACAAACAAAACAACTTATTGAGATCTAAAGTTCCCAATAGTCTAGAAAAACTAAATTGAAGTGTTGGTTGTACATCAAGTTTGAACGGCTACTGGTAATAAAGAAGATTTACTAATATCATATATTCTTCTTCATCTATTAGCTTATTCTTGTAATAATTATTATTAGCATTATGTTCTTTATTCGCTTTGAAGCTGACTGAAACAAAACATCTTTTATTTATGTCATATTAATGCATGCCATATTTATAATTATAATCAACATCATTCATTACTGAATATATCTTTGTGAAGGGATCAAATTCTATGGAAAGAAGACACTGGTTCACCACTGGTTAGATTTTTTAAACTATGGTCTTCAGAGGGTCAAACTTAAACCCCTGTTATAAAATAATTAATAACATTTTAAATCTTTCAAGTCACGTTTTGACGACATTAGAAACAAACTTACTAAGTAAGGGACTAACATTCGTTCAAACCCCTAAGATTTCTAAAGCACCCATTTTGGAAGCAACTAAAGATTTCGGGAGGAAACTGAAAATAAAATATTTCTTTCGCTACGAACGTAACAATTTTAATAAACCACAGAAAAGGGTTTTTTATCTAAGTCTAACTGGGTTCCACCTGACAAGGGAACTGATCCCGATTTAATAGAATGCATAAATAACTTTACAAAGAAATAGATAACTAAAGTCCTACGGGAAAAACCAAATTAACAATTGAAGAACAATTAACACTAAAAAACTTACGTAAAAATAAAGATATAGTAATTAAAAAAGCTATAAAGGTTCGGTAGTAGTAATAATGGACAAACATAATTATATTACTGAAGGCTACCGTCAATTAAATAATTATAATCATTACGAAAAAGTTAATGAGCCTATATACCCCGGGAAAGGCGATTAAAATAACTGGTATTTTAAATAAACTTAAATCTGCGGGGGCAATTTCTGAAAAACAATTTAATTTCCTTTCACCTCCCCAGGAGCCAAGACCTCGATATTTTATATGCTCCCTAAAATTCACAAAGAGGACAGTTGTTGGACAATACCAAACGTAATGCCCCCAGGAAGGCCAATAGTGTCTGATTGTAATAGTGAATCAAAAAATGTATCATCTTTCATAGATAGCCACTTAAAACGATTTGCTATGGATCACCCTTTTTTATATAAAAAACACATACGATTTTGTAGAAAAAATTAAAGCATTAAGTTTGCCTGATAATTGCTTGCTTATAACTTTAGATGTTGAAAGTATGTATACTAATATAGATCACACAAGGGTTGCAAGCGGTAAAGGG
>JAODUP010002249.1:2500-19174 GCA_025642065.1 Paralvinella palmiformis
AAATACTTACTCCTTCAGATTATTACACCTTGTTCACAATAAATTATGCAACTGCTTAAATCATTTTTTTACATATTTATAGTCCTTTTATTGAAATATCGTTGCGCTTATTTCATACTACGTTATTCTTACATAGCAAACATATACTATGGCCTGATAATGTGTAGTATAACGCGCAACTTGCTATATTATTTACAGATAAATAATTATTATCTTTGAAATCATTACAGGGTTCCTACAGACATATTATTTGGGGTATTGTTAAATTTCATATTATTTGTACATCGCCTTTGAATAGCTCCTGCTAGTAAGGGCGCTTTATTAAATATACATTATTATTATTATTATTATTATTATTAAAACAATGTGTTACTGACATAGTTTTATTTTAAATTGCGATGTATATTTGATGGAGATGTGGGCATGATACTAAAATATAAAACGGTCAGTTATATATACATTCCTATACGAACTTACTTCATCAAAGAAATCTAACACCAAAGCCTTTTTCAACAAACGCTAGCCATTAATTATAAAGGGTATGCCGGTATTAATAAATACTTTACCCAGATAGGACCTTTATACTTAGTTCATTTAAGAAACGCAAATAACAATATAAAGGAAAGATTCCACCAACATTCTATTTAGTACATATTCATGATTCTAAATGCATTAGCATATTCTAAATTCGGTTTATATCTTATAATCTTTTGAAATCTACAAAGCAATTGAGTAAGGTGGCTTTAGGTACGTTTATAACGAAATGAAGAGATGTTAAAATGAAAGATGGTAATACCGAAATAGGTCAATAGTCTGAAGATATTGCATGGAATTGGACAGCAACTGATTATTTTCAAGGACGAATTGATGATAGATAAAAATGAATGTAGAATGTTACAATGTTTATAGTTATTAGACCTTTAAAATGTTAACTACCATTATGATAAATAAGGATATAGTTGTTGCAAAACGAAAAGAATAATAACGGGATCATAACTGAGTCATAACTGAGTCATTTCAGTTTTAATTATTCATGCTAATTTTGAGAATGATTTTACTTTAACTATGCATCTCATTAAATGTCGAGTTATCATCAGTGTTGTTCACGGTAACATACAATCCAATTGGTTCTACTCGTCGCCTTCTACAAAACATCGACTTTAATTTTCGACGAAATCCCGGACTACAAAGACAGAAAATAAAGAAATTGCAAACAGAATTAAAATTGACTAACATAACAGACAAGCTGCCGAAGTAGAAGTACACAGTACAACATCCGATATGATAAGGCCCGTAGATGACGTAGAGAAGACGGCGTAAGGGATCACTTCTTTCTTTGACCTTGTTTGACATCTCTTGTCGTTTCTTGTTCATTTTTTTTCAGGTTGATACTAAGTATCACGGTGAAATACACTAACATAGAGAGTGGCACCAAGTAAGTAATTAAGTAGTACAATATAATTGTATAAATATGGTTATAGATTGAGCTGGACGCCCAAGATGTCTTCTTAGGAAACATATTGCCCTTCGCATCGTAGATACATACAATGTCACCAATGTCCTAATAAGGACATGACGTTTGTTATTTATATTACTAGCTTTTGATGGCCAACAGACGGAAACAAAACGAGAGAATGTTATTGAGACGATACTCCAAGTGCCCATTATTTGAAAAATACTTCCAAATGGCCATCCGTAGATCCAGATAGCTAATTTGGCGCGTTCGTAGAATAGACATTCTTTAAAATAATTACAAAAGGCTGGAATAGCAAGTTCGTTGATCCCCCAAAACAATATCAAGGTGTCCACTATGGCAGGATTTATCATCAAAAGTGACATGCCAGACGTCCTTACATACAACTAAACATGTCATACTGTTACCTGAAAGGTTACACAGTATGGATATAATATTAGTTAATCGAACCTGTTCCCTTAAGATGGTTTATATAAGTATAATGTCAGTGCTGTGTTGCGTAGTGTAAGATTTATTTTTCACGGCCACTTTTGTGCACATGGTAGGCTAAATGGGCCGTCAAGTAAGATATCTAAGTTATACACCACGCTTACCTACTATCCCAATAACTAACAACATCCAATTAAATATTCCATCAGTGATGAATTGATACAACGAACAATGTTGTTCTAACTTGATTGAAGTTCTAGTACCATTTTCTATTGTTAAATATGCTTTGATGGAATGAATTTCCGTCTCCCCAATCAACAAGTCTTACTTCTTTAAAACGAGTAACTTGTATTTGATTGGAAATATTTTCCTTGGCTCTGTGACATCCACTCATCTGTGCTCTATTTCAGGATGATAATCTTAGTGATATTAAGTTCTTTTGAAGTTGTAGTTGTCGGATACTTGGTTGTATCAAAATAATTCAATTGAATGGTAATTGATATATATTGTATTTAAAATGCTGTATGGATAATGAGTTTCATATACAGGAGTGTTTGTTGCAAAATAAAATTGACGAAATAACTTCCAAATATCGACAGTTATTTTTAAGAATATTATATTTAAAAATATTAGCAACATGTGAAGAACGTTTCTCAATCAGTACATTTCAATTATGCAAGAATTAGTTTTAGAATATGTACTGAGACTTGCCTTGGTATAGATTAACCGTCAACAGAACAGTATGCCTAAAATAGTACGGCGTGTATCGAGTATTTCATAGATGTTCATTAGCCCATCCTTCTAGCCCCAGGCAGCGAACGAACACTACATTAATATGGGATCATTCGAATATCAGTAGTAAAAAATGCTTTACTAACATTGATAATTTGCTAAAACAATTTAATATTAATCGTGTCATAATAAGTCTGTTATTTGCCGATCATGATGTCGTCAAAGTTGTTATTTCCCAGTTCATCTAATGCCTTGCTTCTTCTTGTATATCATAGAAATGTATTAGTCATTTATGTCAAATGTTACCAGCCTAGTCAGGAGGTTATTAAGCTAATCAATCTGCGCAGACCTTCAGTCTTATAACAACCCTTTGGTGGCTGACGTAATAACACAAAATCAACAGGACTGGAAGGTAGTCGAGAAGCCTAACATAAACATAGTCATTTTTAGCAATGTCAAATTACTGACGGAGATCTGAGATATGAAAACATTCATTGAACAAATTCCATGAACCCCCCTGAATATTATGTGGCCAATAATCATTGAATGACCAGCGCATATGTATCACTGTTATTGTATACCCGTATGTTTGAAAACAATACATTTATTCTAAAACAAATCAATTACTTCCAAATTAAATGCTAATGGTAACGCTTTGTTTTAAACATTAATTGTATTCATTGGAATATCAATGTGTATCTTTTATTGGTATTTATGATTAATAGATTTTATATTTTTAATAAAACATCAAATAAAGCATGTCAGTGATTACCAAACTAGAGAAATATCTTACAAAAGTAAAGTTAAAATAATAAAGGTGAGAGGAAAAATAACTATGGGAATTAATGTTAAATGAAATGCTATGTAATAGGATTTTGTCTTAAATATTTCAGAGACAAACAAAATTAATGAGAAATGTGTTTATTAAACAGGTCAACATTAAATCTCTAAAATATATAGCTAAGTAACATCCTTGGTCTGGATCTGATAACATTGATTTTATACGAATATAAATATCATATAGACATATGGAGGTGATGATACAATTGATGAGACATATGACTTTATTTGAACAAGTCGACAATTGAACAATGACAAATCCCTAAACTTCTTTAGTAAGATAGATCATATTAAGTTATATTTTATATAATTTGAAGCAACGAATATCTAAAATACTATCTTTTTATGTAATGTTCTTCCGTTTATTATCAGTACGTGGCAATAATAAAATTATTACGATATCAACCCCACATCAAAACTTTGTCTTATCTATTTGTCATTGTATTCTATTTCGATGTCATTGTCTACAGTAACAATAACAATGCTACATACAATAATAAACAGTTTGTGTAATCAAATACATAACATCAATGTCTAAAATTGAGTAACAAAGCATCAGAACAATATTTTGATAGGCTAGTTTAGAACTTTAATGTTTATGAACAATATACCCGAAGAACAATCTTGTTAAGAAACAAAATAAATATTTAAAACGGAAACTTCTCACTTCGTGACAAATTACAGGACAACAATTTCAGAATTCTATATAAATATTATAATATTGGACTTAATGCATTTAATATCCACTCAAAACGTCTGACCTGCACCGATACAAGTCACAAATACCGATTTATCTCAACTTGATATGAACGTTTAGAACACTGAGCCAAACAATGAAAACGTTAATTAAGTTAAACTTTTACGGCTTCAGTCAACTTCTAATAGCGTCTTGTATAATACAAATGTTGTATTGATCCTCCAGATCCTCTATATATAAAGAATTATGTGAAGTAACCCTTACTGTCTTTTATCAAATGAGTCTCTCTCTCTCTCTCTCTCGCTCTCTCTCTCTCTCTTTCTTACTCTCTCTCTCTCTCTGTGTGTGTGAAATAATAATAAAATATATGTATTCATTTATATGATTGGACCACAGAGCTTTAGAAAAGGTGAGAAATACCACTTAACTGAAATAAACACAATGAATCATTTTCTAATAATAATAATAATAATAATAATAATAATAATAATAATAATAATAATAATAATAATAATAATCATCATCATCATCCTCACAAGTGTTAACATTCACTATGAACAAATAATTTAGTTTTCTGGTTCTGAATCAGTAGTTTTAAATAAATTATATTTAGATAAAGATAATCGATATGCATTATGATTGGATTTTTCTTTTTAAATTCCATCCGTGAATCTCTATGTAATATTTTTTAAATATATTATATACTAAAATTGTTGCACTTCAATCAATATTTTATTTTGTAATTAATTACATTCTAACACGACACATTTTACCATTAATTACTTCCTGCTATTCAAAAGATCTTGTATAGTAATTATGATAAATAAATAAATAATTATCTATATCTTTAAATTATGTGCTAAGAATACTTGATTGTGGTGCTAGTGTATGGACCTTTGCGGAATTACATAATACAAAATATACCATTTAGAAAATAAAATATCCGTTCACTGTATTAAATTCTTAAGATTTCTTGAGGAGAGAGTTATTACTTGAACACTTGATTATCTGAAACATTTTGAAGAAATATATGATAATTGAATCATATACATTAAATACATTTTGTTTAAAGTGTTTCAGTTTTATTTATTCATGCTAATATTGAGAATAGATGTTTTTTACCTTGTTCATGGTAGCAGACAATACAATTAGTTCTACTCGTCCGGTTTTACAAAAGATATGCTTTAATTACTGACGAAATCCCGGGCTACAAAGACAGACAATAAAGAAATTACAAGCAGATTAAAAAATTGACTAACATAACAGAGACGCTGCCGAAGTAGAAGTACACAGTACCACATCCGATATGATAAGGCCCGTAGATGACGTAGAGAAGACGGCGTAAGGGATTTGACATCTGACATAGGATGAAAACAACAACGACATTGACCAATGAGAAGGTCAAATCATTTCTTTCTTTGGCTTTCTTTGACATCTCTTGACGTTTCTTGTTCATTTTTCTCAGGCTGATGCTAAGTATCACGGTGAAATACACTAACATGGAGAGTGGCACCAAGTAAGTAATTAAGTAGTACAATATAATTGTATAAATATGGTTATAGCTTGGCTAGACGCCCAAGACGCATTTTTAGGTAACATATTGCCGTTCATATCGTAGACAATATAAACTTCGGCAAATCTCAATGAGCTAAACCAGAAACATGCAATGCACATCACCAATGTCCTGATAAGGACATGACGTCTGCTATTTATGTTACTAGCTTTAGCTGGCCAATAGCCGGAAACAAATCGAGAGAGTGTCATGGAGACAATACTCCAGGTGCCTGTTATTTAAAAAGTATTTCCAAATGGCCATCCAGATAGCTAATTTGGCACGTTCGTAGAATAGACATTCTTTAAAATAATTGCAAAAAGCTGGAATGGCAAGTTCGTTGTACCACACAAACAATATCAAGGTATCCACTACGGCAAGGTTTATCATCAAAAGTAACACGGCAGACGTCTTGCGGTCTTTCCATATAACCAAATATGTCAAACAATTACCTGGAAAACATAAAACACGAATATAAATTTAGTTGCCCAAAATACTTCCCTTATCGTGCTTCATAGAAACATGAAGACAATAAAATTATACGTAGTGCAATTGTTCTAATTGATAAACCATGATAACCTACAATGCCGATAACTAACAAATCGATGATAAATCGATACAACAGACAATGTTGTTCTAAGTTGATTGTAGTTGTAGTACCGTTCGCCATTGTTCAATATGTTGACATCGTCAGATAATAAAAACCATGTTATTTGAGGGAATGCATTTCTTCAGCTCTGAGACATCCACTCATCTATTCTCTATTTCAAGATGATGGTCTGGTGATAGAGAGTACTTTTCAAGTTTGAGAAGTTGTAGTTGTTGGCATCCTATTTGTATAAAGTTCAATTGATATATATTGACATGTATCAAATATAAGGTTTATATATTTCGTATTCATTAAATATTTGCGAATATCTGTTGCAAAATAAAATCGTCGAAATAACTATATTTCAGTTACGCGACAAATAGTTTCAATAGATGTGTTGAGACTTACCCTGAGATGGATTAACTCCCAACAGAACACTATGCCTAAAAATGTGCAGCGTGTACCGAATACATCACAGATGTTTATCAGTAAACTGATATGCTGATTGGATTTTCTTATATGTTAAGCTTGCTGCCTAGCTTCTCGGCTAAATAATGTAGTTCTGTAGCATTATTCAATACTTTTATCTCCAGGCAGCGCAAGCAAACAAGAGGCACCTGAAGTGTTTCTATGGCGTACACGACCCAGCACCATATCATTTCTTGATCGTGGAAATAACAACTTATGGATTATTACACTACCTGCCTGGTTAATTGGACTAAGGAAATAAATTATGTTTTTAATCTTGTTGCTAACTAAACTAACGTAGCTGCTACTAGTATATAATATATAAACCAGTGGCTAATAGTAATATTACATAATGCGAATGCAGATAATTAACCCACCCAATGAAATATTTAACATATCCATTAAAATATTGATAACACAAACCATCCTACAGAAATATATTTGCATATAAACTCGGAAAACATGAACAGAAACAGTTTCTGTTGTATAAAATACAACGAAAAGAAGAATTAAACATTCTGTATATGATTTATATACGGTAAGAATTGAAGAATAATTAAATAAACAACAGAAAAGACAATAACTCTCTAGGAGATATTGTTGTACGAGGATATTTGACATGATTTATATTAGATCGATGTAAACAGTATGAGTACTATGACGCGTTACACCTTTTCATAATTTCCTTTCTAGCAAGCTACAAAGAAATCAATTGCCTGTTGGCACCGATCACGCCATTAACTGGGACACGAATGGGTTTAATTAGTGCAGGTGTAAGGAGACACTTATCGCTTAGAATTAAATAGAAATACTTGTACGAGCCACCATAACCTCGCTGCCAAGGGATCTGGGTTGGACAAGGAAGATATGAAGAATTATCGTCCTATATCTAACATTTCCTTCATCTTTAAAGGTGACGGAAAAAGAAATGTCACATTTCGAAGTAAATATAACGTAACAAATAATTATTTCACTCCCTATCATATACACTACCACATTAAAAACAATTATAACCACCAACTACCATATTTCCATTAAAAGTCTCCTTAAATCCTTAATTTTCGAACTTTCACGAGGCATTGCTAGTGTGTACTACACTCGCTAGGGATTAGTGTGCAACGTCATCCGACGAAAATATTGACATTTTCAGGGATATCAAGCGCGACAACTTTGAACCCCTCGCGAAAAAGGGTCATAGAGAGTATTAATTGTGAGAAATTAGCTGTACTAAGTGCAGACGTGCATGTAGAACAGCTACATGTGCCGCCGATACCGGCCGCGTTCCAAAACAAGAGTCGGAGTAGCGTGTATTTGTTTGTGTTGGTATACGCTTAATTGATAAGTCAACAAACTGGGCCTGAATGCGAATATTTCCCTCTTCCTATCACATAACATCATGTAAAATGGAGGGATATTTGTAGGTATATGGGAGCCCGGTGGGTGCATGGGGCCCTCCCGTGTGTGGCCTATACAGGAATGTACCGCCCGCATTGGAACACCTACTAGACTAGTTTAACAGTTTAGTAGCATCAACAAACACAGCTATAAGAAGTTTTGAGTAGGCTTAAGTAAATTGTTTTATGTGTGAATAAGTGAAATTTAACTTTATTCACGAATGTGGGAACTGGTGAATATCCAAAAGTTTGCTCCCAAGATTACCCTATTATCGCTCATACATACCCGCTTTCTATTCAGTTTCTTCATCAAACTGCTGATTCGTTTGGGCTTAGAATTACCCAGTTTGTCGAATATGGTTGGAATGGCATCTTATGTGAGGCTGTCTGAGAATATTCATGTCATATCCAACTGATCGTCTCATAGGCGGCGAAATAACGAAAATACGTTTCTCAAAGTGGTAAGATGGCAAGTTGGGTTCCACTGAAATCTATTCACGTTTCGCAGCCAGTCACACAAACGAGTATTGTTTTGGGGGAATTAATGTATACTCCATCCATTGGCAGATCCATTTGCACAGTTATATGCGGCGTAATAGTTTTAAAACCACTATAACCTTTGTTCTAAGAAAACAATAAATTATTTCTCTGACTGAAATTGATTTGAATAAATAACACTGACATATTGACTAATTTGGGAAACTATTTCCTATGACTTTTAAGTTTATTGAAAAAGGTAGTAGCAAGGCGTATAGAAGATCACATAAAGCACACTGATTTCATTGATACTTATCAGTCTACTTATCGTAGAGGGCATTCAACAGAAATTTATCTCTTGAAAGTGTACAGTGACATTGTTGAGGCCCTTGATGAACCTATCGCCGTAATCGATCATCCAATTCTACTAAAGCGTTTAGAAGTCTCCTTTGGAATCAAGGAAAAGGCCTTAACTTGGGTAAAGTCGTACTTCGCTGACACGATTTAGTGTGTTTCAGTAAAGGATAAAACATCACCAGATTTAGGTTTTATTTTTGGTGTACTACATGGATCCATTTTAGGACCAAAGAATTACTGTATGTATACCAAACTAGTTGGTGAAATTAATAAACAACCTAATATTAAATATCATTGTTATGCTGATGATACACAAGTGTACATGCCTTTAAAGCCATGTGATAAATGAGATGATATTTCATCCTCAACTGAAGCTTGTATTGAAGACATAAGTACTTGAATGAACAGCAACATGCTGAAATTGAATCAGGACAAGACAAATTTGATTGTTTTCCCACCAAGCAACATGTGAAGAAAATTGAAAATCTTCGCATTAAGGTAGAATCCAGTTAAAGAAATGATTCCATGTCTGTTAGAAATCTAGGGCTTATATTATAGGACTTATAGGACTTATTCGCTAATAGATAAATGATGAGACATGCAAGATTTTAGTCCAAACCCTTAATTATTTATCGACTGGACTATAATATCCCCCTCTCTCTGACAAACCGCCTGTAGTGAGTGCAGAACTGTGCTGCGCGTCTGGAAAATGGAACATATAACACTAGTTTTGTTCCAGCTGCATTGGCTTCTTGCACGTTTCAGTTCACTGTACAATATTATGTTTCGTACATTGAAAGTACTGAGTGGAAGACCACTACTATATCTGATTGAAATGATCGAAAACTCTATACCAGTGAGAATGCTCCGACCTATTCACGTTTGAGAATACAAAAAAAAAACATACAGCAATGTACGGAGAGAAATCCTTCCGAACATCAGCTCCCAACCTATGGAACAAGTTGCTAAACCACATTAAACTTGCAGCAAGTAAAGAAAAGTTTGTAAGGTTCTTAAAACCCACTTATTTAAATTGGCGTATTGATAATATTTAAACCTGTTTATTATGTATAAAATGTATTTGAGTTATATGAGTTCAGAATAAGTTTTAATTGTGTTGTAAATGTAAAGCGCCTTAGAGCAATTCAAGTTGAATAAGACGCTATGTAAAATAGTATTATTATTTATTGTTATTATGATATACATGCATTGAATAGCATCCAATGCTTTAAATACCTCATTCATGTAATCAAATTAAAAGACAATATCAAATATCTCTGATGATCTTTAGCGTAAACAACGATTACCAGTTTAGCTTTCAGTGAAAACTTTACTGGATTTCCAATACACAAGTAATATGATATAAGACGCGTCAGGAAGATGACAATACCATGTTCTATTAATTAATGTATCTATTCATGAAACGTCATATCTTAGGAATAGGAGAACACAATTAAATTTTGTACCCATTTGTTTTAAAACAATAAAATGATGCTATAACAAATGAATTACTTCTAAATCGCACGAGAGGGCGCCTCCGTGGTCTAGCGGTAGCGTGTTAGACCACAAATCACTACCACCCGTGTTCGAATCCCGGCGTGGGTATATCTGAATGTTGTTTCATCTTTGACTTCGCTTCATTACCTTTGGAGGTCACTCGGCCCATTTAGCCTACTATGTACACAAAAGTGGCCGTAAAACATCATCATCATCTAAATCGCCTGAGAAATTGAAAAGCTGGAAAATTGACGCATTAAATGCTAAATTGTAACGCTTTGTTTTAAAGATCATTTGTATTGAGTGTCATATTGATGTGTATCTTGTCTTGATATATATGATTAATCTATTTAAAAAATAACATCACTAAGCAATGCATTTCAGTGATTACCAAATTAGAGAAGTGCGTTCAAGAAGTAAAGTTAAAATAAGAAAGGTGAGAGGAAAAATAACAATTGGAATTAATAATAAACGAAATGGCATACATGAAATGGCTTATATATGTAATACACAAACACCAGGGATGGATAATTTGTTTACTAACACACATCAATAGTACTGTGTTTTATTGAGATAAAGCACATCATATAATTAGTAAAACTCGAAAATGTACCACAACTAAGTATGACACTGGGTCTTCATCTCATAGCATTCATTTTATACGCATATTAATCTCATATACACATGAAGAGGTGAAAATACAACTGATGAAATGTATGCCTTTATTTGAGGAAGTCGACAGAATTAACAATGCCAAAGAACAAAACCACTTTTAGTAGGATCATATTAAACAATATTTTAAAACATTTCAAACAACGAATGCCAAACACATCGCCTTCCTATTGTTCTTTCATTTTCTTCAGTTTATTGTCATTATTTATTGTTTATTGTTGGATGTCTATCGATCCCATTGTTATAGGTAGGATTTGGTAGGTGATTAAGTTTCTTTTGAATCAAAGATCATTGCTGCTGAATGTAAACTGTGGTGTCAAAATAGTTTTCTTGTGTATGTTCTAAATCATTATTGAACTACATGCACGTGTTATTTACTGCGAGCTGTGCTGTCAAATGGCGTTTTTGTACATGTTTCCGCTTTTGTACGTAGCCTTCACGTAGTCGCTTCTCTCTGGGCGTGACATATTTGTCGTGTACGAAAAGCCAATTAGCTGGGGCCCACATACTGACGCGTAGCCCATACACATGTATTAATCTACGTATGTATATATTGGTGGAGACGTAGAACATGTTATATTTATGGAAGCATAGGTCTCAAAAGATGCTAAGATGTTGATATTTTGAGCCAGTGCCAATAATATATGTATCCTTAAAAAAAAAACAGATACACACACACACAGACATGCACGCACGCACACACACATACATTTTATTTCATAAATCTAAGGTCTAATGTGACTTGACATGATTTACTTCACTCCCATTATAATCAGGTTGAAGGGAATGTTTATAACAACTGCGCCAATCATTTGTCCATCGATATATTTTCATTTCAGGTTTCCCCCTGGTTGTGTTCCATATAAGACCGAAAGTGTATTTATATTATAAATTATCTGGTTAAATAAAGTATATTAGTAACATTTACTACCTGTTAATTAAGAAATAAAGAAATATGTTGACAATATGTAGTCTGCTAGTTGGAATCAAGCATAGGCTATATTTAGACCAATAAGAGATAACTGATTGGTTTACGATTCAACTGATTAAGTAAAGATCGTCCAAAATGTAACCCAGAAATTATTATATTACTAAGTCCCATGTTATATTAATATATATATATATATATATATATATATATATATATATATATATATATATATATATATATATTTTTTAAAATATAGTTATTTTGTAGCATGGACGAATGGATGAATGCAAGGATGGGTGTATGTAAGTACATATGTATGTATGTAATATGTATGAATGGATGGGTGGATGGATGGATCAATGGATTGATGGCTGGTTGGATGATTTGAAAAATAGATGGATCGATGGATCGAACTCTGAATCTATGGATCGATGGATGAATTTAAGGAGGGATAAATAGATTGATACGCTGCCGGACGGAAGGATATACGGATGGATAGATGGTTTACTGGTGCCAACATATTGACAGCAATGTACCAAGTGAAACCTTTCGGAGTAATATCTCTTAGGCTGTTAAATCAGCCGCCTAATCATATTTTACTCGATGCAACTAATGAAATATTTTGTAAGGTTTTTATAACCCAATTATGTAAATTAGAATATGTTTAGTATCCATAAAGCAGCTTATCGATGTAACTTTTTCTTCTGCGTTCCCTCAGCCAGAACTTGTTTTAATTATATTTTCAAAGCAAACCATCTTATTGCATTTAAATTTGATTAATGTATAAAATATTATTATTTTATTATTATATGATATATTGATGGACATAATCTCATGACACTTTATCATAAGTTAGACTGTTCATTATCTCAGAATATTTCAGAAAAGGTTATGATAATATGATAATAAAAAGTTAAGAAATGACTAATGAGAAAACTAATGTATAAGCAGAGATTGAATAGTACAGAATAATAATAAATATATATATATATATATATATATATATATATATATATATATATATATATATATATATATATATATAATCCAATTGGCTCTACTCGCCGTCTCTACAAAAGATTGACTTTAATTGTCGACGAAATCCCGGACTACAAAGACTAACATAGTCTTAAATTAAAATTGACTAACATCAGTACCACATCCGATATGATAAGGTCCGTAGATGACGTAGAGAAGACGGCGTAAGGGATTTGACAGCTGACATAGGATGAAAACAACAACGACAATGACCAATGAGAAGGTCAAATCACTTCTTTCTTTGACCTTCTTTGACATCTCTTGACGTTTCTTGTTCATTTTTCTCAGGCTGATGCTAAGTTTCACGGTGAAATACACCAACATGGAGAGTGGCACCACGTAATTGAGAAGGTAATACAAGATAATATCATTAATATATTTATAGATTGAGCTGGACGCCCAAGATGTCTTCTTAGGAAACATATTGCCCTTCGTATCGTGGACAATATATAATTCACCAAACCTCAATTACCTAAACAAAATACATACAATGTGCATCACGAATGTCCTAATAAGGACACGGCATCTGCTGTTTATGCTTGTTGTTTATATTACTAGCTTTTGATGGCCAACAGACGGAAACAAAACGAGAGAATGTACTTCCAAAACGTCATCCGTAGATCTAGATAGCTAATTTGGCTCGATTGTAGAATAGACTGTTATTTGTTTTTCACCTCTCTACCTGTAGTATTAGTTGGTTTATCATACTTTTCATAACTAAACTAAGATAGCTTTGGCTAGTATATGACTTAAAAACCAGTGTCTGGTAATAATACTACGTACTGTTGGTGCAGGTAATTACATCTAGAAATAAAGTATTAGACACAACTATTACAAATAATGATAACACAAACCAATCATATTTCTCTTTGAAACAAAAGCAGGATTACTTGTTTCGAATATATTAGTACATTGAAAAATGTCTTGTTTATAGAGAACGGGTGAAATCAAATTAAAATTATAGGGTGCACGCCCAAAAAATCCGTAAAATAATATTTACTTGGTCATAAACACATTTATGAATATATATGCAACAGAAAGAAATGGTTGAACTTTATGATACATTCTTTACTACAGCTGTAGACACAACTGGATATAACAAACGTAGAAGAAGTAGGCGATTTATTAAAATAATTGATAAGCTAATATAATAAGGGAACATACAAACTTTTTGTGATGAGCTCGATTTCAATTTTTGGAGAAACACCATTAACTAAATATGTAAACATCACTGTATGTGGTGGGGGGGGGGGGCTCCGACACAAAACTACAAACTCTATATAATAACACAGATAACAAAAACTGTAATAATTGAAAATGAATTGGGTGATAAAGGCTGGATAACTAAATATGAATACAATACTCTAATATGAAGCGAACGTAGCAAAATTATTAAACAGTTATGAAATCGTAGGAAAGATAGGAAGAGAGTAATTATTTGTCATTTGCTAGTCGATCTTAAACGGATGATATATATAAGGCGGTGCTGAATAAACTTCCGGTTGGACTATCTATTATCAAGATTCAACCAAATAGCCCAATAATCATTATTTGTACAGTAGGACTTTATATATCCACATTTAATAGATATAAATGATTAAGACACAAGCACATACTTATCGGACACACATGCAGACATACACGCAGACATGAGCACACATACCTGCACACAGTAGTGGATTCCTGAGATAAATTACTTATACACGTAATATATATATATATATATATATATATATATATATATATATATATATATATATATATTATCATTTATCTATAAATATTCTTATTTATTAATACCTTGCAATTTTCTTATTAGAATGCTATATACATGTATCAACAAATTCTAAATACCCCCTCCCCCAGACACAATCATAATTACTATATGTAAACAGTTACATGTGCCATAATCTAAGAATAATTATCAAAATCACATTTCCATTTCCCACCTCCCTCGGCTCTCTCTCTCTCTCTCTCTCTCTCTCTCTCTCTCTCTCTCTTATATATATATATATATATATATATATATATATATATATATATATATATATATATATATATATATATAAAAAAATTTTTAGAAAACATACGTTTTAAAAATAAAGAATAGCATAAACTTATTTTTTAATAGAACATATTTTTTTAAATTGCTTATGATTTAGGCCAAAATTGTATTATAATATATCACATTCATCACGAAGTATAAGGAATAAATGCCATTTAGGAATTCTATGTTGTTGTATTTTCTGGCAGTAGATAGTACATTCTTAAAATATGAAACTAAAAATAGCATAAACACGTCTACTAGAGCAATTAAATAGTTTATGTCAATATATTCATAACAGCAATATATAAAATTCAAGATGGTCAACAAGTGACTATATTCCTGTTAAATCAAGCTCACCCGCGTCCGAACCCAAAATAGTTCATTAGACTGTAAAAACAAATAAAATACAAATTCTAGAATAAAACAAACAAGAAGAATGTATTCAAAATATTGGAAATTAGTAAATCGGAATAGTTACGAGAACTTATTAATTACGAGTAAACAGAAATAGGCACACACCCTCAACACACACACACACACATAAACACACACACACAAACACACACACACGGCCAAATAAGTTAAGTGTATTACGTTTGGTGTAAAATAAATACCAAAACTCATGAAAATCAAATTGTATGTTTTTACGTGCTTCCGCTTTTTGTACGTAGCCTGCATGTAGCCGCTTTCCTGTGGGCGTGACACATTTGTCGCGTACGAAAAGCGAATTAGCTGGTTCCCACAGGCTGATGAGTAGACCAGACACATGCTTAGGTATACCCACACATTTATTAATATGTGGAGGTATGGAACATTTTATTTTAGATTAATGTATGTATAGTTGTATTTAAATTTATGGAGGTAGGTTTCGAAGGATGTTTAGATATGTTGATGCTCTGTGCCTGTTGCCTCTTACTATGTACCATAAAACGCACATTGCCCGTGCCAGACATCTTATCTATTTCCATCCAGATCCCTTATTACACCAATGTAAGAAAGTTATGTCGTTATTACAACATATTTGAGTTTATTAGCTTTGTTATGTATAATGTAGAATCTATATTGTTGTCCTCTTATTTGGTCTGGCGAAACGACCTATTAATTCATACAATGCTGCTTGATGGATTTATACTCCTGGAGTCGTTTGTTACTCCGGCAGGCATCTCCATGGGTATTAAGCTGCGGACAGAGTTTTTTCCCATATTATGAGTAATTAATTAGATTACACTGATATAGGAAATTTGTTAAATGTATAGCTATTATAATCCCAACGTGTCATTCGCAGTATCGGAGATCTGCCTGAAATCCGCTGTTCTCGACCATGGTTCAAATAGATCAAGTGGATAGGCGCTTTAATTTAGATCCCACCACACCTAACTACATATACTTAGGGACGCTAAATTAAGCGTGAATGAACGTTCCCTTAGTGATGAACGGAAACGTATGAGGGTTAGCTGTTAGGTTCGAGTAAATCGTAGTA
>JAODUP010002252.1:0-2500 GCA_025642065.1 Paralvinella palmiformis
ATGTGGTAGAATACTTCCATTTCCTCTATCAAATGGCTTTTGCTGACAAAGTAGCTTACAAGGATGTTTTTGTGACATATTTCAGGATACTCTTCTGGTGTGAAGTCTATACAAATCCTAGGATAGTTACAATCGTGATTTCTTAGCACATATTAACAAAGCCTTCTAAACCTTCTTTATATATCTACTATAGTTACCTATAATTATTATTATTATTATTATTAATATTATTATCCTCATTATTATTATTATTATCCTCATTATTATTATTATTATTATTATTATTATTATTATTATTTACCTTGTTTATCAACTTTTGTCCCCTTTATGCATTTCTATTTATCATCAGTACTCCGTCGTCCTCCAATCCATATTTGTCTCAGTGTGGACTCGGGCAGATCCAGAAGTAATCCCTCTACGCCTATTTGTATTCAACTGGACGCGATCTTCGCCAGCTCCAGGACCTCACTGCTGCGTGTCTCGGGACTCTGATTCCATGTCATAAAGGAAGTATGAACTTCATGCAGATAATAACATGAATATCCAGGATGTCCCGCCTCCTGTCTTCTTGAGCTGCCAACAATCAGACGATATCACACAACCATCTGGATTAATAACAACAAATACTCTAGATAACGAAAATCAGGGTAGACAATAAAATCTAATAAATGTGTAGTTTTACATCGTCGTGAACAAATATAATCGATATTTATTAGGGAAGAGTTTTACTCAGTTTCTTACTCTCAAAAATGCCGCGTGAGTGAAAACCGTCTAAATTAAGAGTAATTTAAAAACCAGATAAAATATTTTTCATTCGTGCTATTACTGCGAGTCAAATAACGATGATAGCCAAACTACTACTATTGTTTCTAAATTAATAAAAGCGAATGTCTGTTTGTGGCCACACAAAACAAACATTCGTCAGGTGGCAGCACTCTATGACGGCTAATTGATGTTCCCCTGTGTTACTTGAGTTCTTCTATCGTTCAGCAGCTTCTTTTTAAATTAACGCACATACACACACTCGAATGTGTGTATTTTAGGTTGTGTGTTTACAAAATATTTACTGACACGAGATTGAAGGAGGAGCAGCGTTAATTAATATACAGCAATTAGCGCCTTAACGACACAAATGTAATGGTATTGGATTAGGTAATTTTCCAACGGTTGCGGTAATTTGGCTCTCTCTTATCGGCACCCAATACCTGGTGCATCATGGGATTACTGTCCTATCTATATATATATATATATATATATATATATATATATATATATATATATATATATATATATAGGCAGTCATAGGCAAAATTTCTCAGGTTCGATCCCAGCAAGAGGTCGAAACTTTTCCAGAGAATAATTTCTCGGCTCACAACATCGTGGGTGGCTGAACACATTAAATGGCGCTGCCTTCTCCACTGAATTATTTCAAATAAAGGGGGATGTTAAAAAATAACCCTGAAGATGTAGAACACTCTGGCAGTGACCACCCTCAGAGTATTTCGGCTCCATCTTTCCGTACTGCTCCCCTGTGAGTGTTGTTGGGGGATGGGTATCAAACCATTCCAACATAGAGAATGTGCCGAGTAAGCGACAGCCTGGGGTTCCCCCCCCCCCCAAAAAAAAACACAACAACAAACAAACAATGCAAGCAAGCATCGTCCTTTTCAAGAATGTAATGCCGTAGGCACGTGCAAGAGACCACTGAATATGTTAAGCTTGTGTTTATCTCACAAATGAGATCTTTACGCTGAATGCATTTCAGGTAGATGTAATATATTTACAGGTAACTACAGTATTATAATTCTAATGATATTATATTAATTATCGTAATATCTACTGCTTTTCACGGAATTTATTATCTTCAGTTCTCGTGACCTTCATTGTTTGAAAAGGGCATGGTTTTCTGTCAAAGTCGTAGTTTGACATTGTAAATAATTTATACCAATTAGTAATAGTTTATCATAACATAATGTCTTCACAACAGTCTGATATATCTTTCTCCAGATATATTTCTATAAAGTTAGTGTTTTACTTTAATCTAGACGTACACGGTCCAGTTGTATACTAAACGGTACAACAAACCTGAGGATAATTGTTTGTTTTCAGGGTGAGTATATTTGTATATCGGAAATATGAACCTTTATAATTATGACAATTGTAATTATATTTTACCTGTTAATTTTTAACTTGTAACAATTTACGTGTTAACAACCCATTTATCCCCATGTATACATAAATGATTGTGAATGTTAATTTAATCCGAACGTATGTTTCAATTTAAAAGCCAGTAAACTGTGTGGCTCGTAATTCATTGAATACATCTCCCGAGTTCACTTAATAATGAAATTATCACCAAATGTCTATTTTCGTATTTATTAATTATTTTAATGTCTGTGATACTATTGTAATTATATTTTCTCTTCAGAGGGTTTTTGTTTAACTCTTATTTATTACTGTACATATAATAAAGATATTTGCATCTCCAAGTTTGCCGTTG
>JAODUP010002252.1:7500-26962 GCA_025642065.1 Paralvinella palmiformis
GACTTATGCTGTGGCATTTTATATAAAAATGTACAATTTAAATAACAAGTAAAATTATTATTTGAGATTTTTTGTTCTTTTAAAAATCACATAATAAATTTACATAAGTAAATAATGTTTTTTTAATATTTCATAAAACACAATTATCCTAAAATATTTTATATATTTACTAATAAATCGATAGTTACTGAAGCAGGAACCCAAAATCGACAAATAGCAAAACATGAATACATTATGAGGCTAGATCAAATGTTTAAATAATTGTATAAAAATGTTTATTCCAAAATTGTTACTTATTTAAATTTTGTACCTACTACTATTCATACAAATAAAATGTTTCAGGGGTGAACCAGTACACCTTTGTGTAAACCATTTGTGTCCTTTATCTCTGTCTATATAGATACAGTCATCATCTGAAGAATCTATCTCTATGTTATTATCCCAGTTAAAGTAATTTATTGGTTGTTTGTCTCCATTAATGTTGGAACCTGTAAAAATAAGTTAATATAGATACTTAATTAATTATTAACAATCAAACATCATATATATCATAGTTAGTTTAATATTATTAAACATTATTAAACTAATCAGGAAAAATTAACTTAATATACAAATTTACCTGTCATCCAGAACCAGATTCTATTTCTGACACCAAGCCATAACTGTACACAGACTTTATTGTCATTAACAAGGTTAATGATGTTGTTTATCAAAGTGTCATCATCTAAGTAAGAGTAAGCTATATCACCTTGTATATCACTCTGTCTACAATATGTCTCACCATTATACCAATCTATTTTGTTTGGTTCCTGTCCATTATATTTTGTCTTTCTGTAACATTTATCACCGAAATGGGAATCTGATGAGCTACAACTATCTAAAAATAGAAAACTAAAATTAGATGATAATTCTAGTAATTATAAACAAATTTAAACCAAATATAGAACATCAAATTATAAATTTATAATTACTTTATTATATTATGGAGTATTTTTCAATATAAAATATGATAATAAACTAAAGATATAATTGTGTATATACAGAATAAATTAAAAAATATAGTCACCTTTTTTATTTTATTTATCTCATCATTTAATATTTACCTGTTTTACTTTCATCATATTGACAAAGTAATCGTGAAGAAGTGGTTATCTCATCACAGTTTTCATCATGATATTCTGGAGCGCGGTCTTTACATAACCTTACATACAAACAATAAGACGCTGTCTGGGAAGATGTTGTGACTGAAAATGTATAAAGTTAGTTTTTTAATATAATAAAAATGTATATATGAGTCTATATATTTACTCTATTAACCAACTCAACACAACACACACACACACACACACACACACACACACACACACACACACACACACACACACACACACACACACACACACACCTGACAATGATCTATTTATATATCACTAATTGATAATAGCCAGTGATAGGTATATTAGTCCTCTTAGTCCTTAGTGGGACATTAAGCCAACATAGATATATATCTAATTACTTGTTATGGTTATTTAGTCAACTCGCTATCATTTATCTTTATTATATAAATATTAAACTATTGATTATCAGACCATTTTTATTTGAACTGTGATATTGATTAAAAGTTGATTAAGACAAGTTTTTATCAGTTTTATATCAATTAGTGTATTGTTGTGTATAAAACCAGTGATAATGTCTATATTTATCATAAAAATTGCCATCACGGCAATTACAGAGATACATCAACTTCCTTGGATGAAATCCTGAACCATCTCAATGTCATCCTGTATTTTAACATATTAATAATTATATAACTGCCAGCCATCCTGTTTGTCATATCATGTGAATGGAACTTGAGTCATCCAAACAATCTGGACACTTCTCCATTTTGTGGTTTGATATTGTTTAGTGTCCTCTTGACTATGGATTTGAAAGACGTCATTTACGTGAAACTAATGAATAACGTCATTTATTTTTACTTTGTGATGTATAGAATTGTTTTATTATTTTTAATAATTAATTCCTAATACATTGTTTATAATACATTGATTACGCCGTGGATTATGACAATAAATTATGACAGGTACACGTTTTAGAGATTTTATATATGTTTTACAATATGTTTAACAAAGATTATGAATCCATTAAAAACCACCTAGAATACACACACACACACACACACACACACACACACACACACACACACACACACACACACACACACACACACACACACACACACACACACACACACACACACACATACAGACACATACAGACACATACAAATTCAGACTTACACCTGAAAACGTGTTATGTAGTTAATATTGAAACAATTAATAGACTTTATATTTAAATACATACTTTGTTTATTAAACTCTGATCCATTAATATATCTCCATTTATCATCAGTACTCCGTCGTCCTCCAATCCATATTTGTCTCAATGCGTATCTAGGAAGATCCTGAAGTAATCTCTCTATAACGTTTTGTGTTTGACTGGACTCGATCCTTGCCATCTTTAGACCTTCATTATTACATACCTCAAGACTCTGACTCCATGTTAGATAGATAGAATCAATCTCATACAGATAATAACACGACGATCCTTCACATATCGTCTTGATGATATGTTGACAATTAGATGATAACACACAACAACCTGGAATATAAAATATATAAATATTCTATATCACAACAAACATCATAACAACAGAAACTACTAAATAGGTCAATAAATCAGTGTTAAAACATTTTATGAAGAAATATAATTAATATTCATTTAAGGATCTTTCTACTCAATCACATATCCCAGATCTAGTCCTTAATGACTTCTTTTATAATATATCAGTTCTCCCAAATACTATATGAGTAAAGAATGACTTTCATTAACTAGATTACCGCGAGCCAAATAATGGACAAAATTAAGCTAAATTTCCTTAATAAATGATATTTATCGTTTAATGATAAAAGTGAAAGTTAAATTCAGGATCAGAACTTTGAATACAAATATATGATTTCTGTACTTCTAAATTAATCATCAATTTGAAACAACTTTGTTCATCAATATATTGTGGATAATGATCCACTTACCATATATATATATATATATATATATATATATATTATAATAAAATAATATGGTCGAAATGGCAGTTTTTAACGTGGCTGGCAACCTCAAATGAGGGAGACGCATATGGTCTGTAATTTATGACTTCCCCACAGACACTAATTCTAAATAAATTTAGACTATACGACATGTTCGCGAAGTAAGCTTCCTGTTTTTGTTGCCACGGCCGATGCGCGAACCTGCGACCTCCCGCACAGAATGATCATATAGCCATAGGTAAAAAGTCTCATGCTCTCCCCATGAGGCTGAAAAAAAAATATATATATATATAAAATATATATATATATATATATATATATATATATATATATATATATATATAGTGAGAATCCGTTAATACGGACATCGTTTATCTTGCAAATGCATCATCCGACACATTATTGTTTGTGACGTTTTTAGCTTCATTATAAATGGCTCTTTAATCCAGAAAACTCATGTTCTGCGACACTTCATTTTGCCAACAGAATATAAATGACCTTGATAATCCAACAACTCGAAAATGTTGCTAAATATTTCCGTTGGTTCAGCCATACAGGACACACCGACATGTTACCAGAAATAATTAATTAACTCCCGGGGGGGTGGGGGGGGTTGGTGGTGATAACCATCACGGAGTTGTGGCTGCTTCGACCACCAATCAGTATCAAAATCCGCATCAATACTCCAACCCTCACCATTAATGAGATACATTCTCCTTGTCTTATCTTGGCATGTTACGGGGAATTGATACCCTAGAACACGTCCAATATAATATGTGTCTTTGACTTCGGCAACCACGAGGGGGGGGGTGAAATAATTGCAGCAGTTTAATGCCATTTGGTGTATTTTCGGATTTAAACATGCAATAAGTACATAATTGTACATACATTTTTTAAAAAATATTATATATATATATATATAAAATATATATATATATATATATATATATATATATATAGATTATGAATAGATTTATTTTAGCCTAATACAATTGGGCATGGTGTGCATCTGAATATAGCTATTTTGACTATTGATATATTTACTCTTTCTCACAACATTACATACGCATAATAGTCTCGCACCAACATGATTTATTTCAGGCAAATACATTGGAAGCGGCAGAACAATGATTGAACAATGATTGAACGCTTAATGCTGTTTTTTTTAAATTTCAAATTCCAATCTTCGTAAAAACAAATGTTAAAAGAGCTACTGCTAATGTGATGCCTGGTGCTGTAGCTGAGCAACCAGCTGACCAACGTCCGGCTGAAGACTTGTCGTGGAAAGTCGCAAGGTGTCATCCAAGTGGTCGTCAGTTAGCTGGGTCCTCATCTTGCACCTTGCATCTTGCAAAATCGCAGATCCATATGTGATCTGCAAACACTGCTACTTCTGCACCTTTCAGCTCCATGAAGATAAGAATTTCATTGCGGAGCTCATACACCCGGCGGACCATGGCTCCTCGACTTAGCCAACGCACATCACAATAGTTCAGCAAATTGTGTTACTGGGCATTGAACTTTGAGAGTAGATGCTGAAATTGCCGGTGGTTCAGAACACGTGCACGAATGAAGTTCACAGTCTTCACGACAACACTGATTACGTTCTTCACCTCAACTAATTTACCACACAGGTTTTCTTGGTGAATAATGCAGTGGGTCCTGAACAGCTTCGTGGAAACACCTGCATCTTGTCGTATGTTTTCCATCAGCGAAATAACTCGGTTTTTCCTTCCAACCATGGATGGCGCGCCATCCATTGTCATGCCACACAGTCGTTCTGGTTTTAATCCAATGGTGTCCATAACTACTTGTACCGCCTGCAACACATCGGCCCCAGTTGTCTTCCCCTTCAAAGGTACCAGTTGTACGAACTCTTCTGTAAGGCAAAATTTAGCATCGACTGCTCTTACAAAAACTGCCAGTTGTGCAGTGTCCCACCTATCAGTGCTTTCGTCGAGTGCAAGCGAGTACCACTCGAATGACTCAGCACGTCATCGCAGTCTTGTCTATACATCAGCTGCGAGACCATCAACACGTCGCCTGACCGTCATCGCTGACAAGCTGATGGGTTCAAAGAAAGATTCTTTTCCGGACATACAAGGTTTACAACAGACAACAGACATTCTTTCACAAATTCGCCATCTGTGAACGGCTTTAGACGAGATGCAATCAGACGGCTAACCTCAAAGCTTGCTCTAACGTTATTCTCGGCCTCCGTGTTTCGCTTCGTAAAAACAAGCTGTTGCTTTGTTAATGCACTGCACAGATGTTAATTATATATATAATGTGTGTGTTATTTAAATATAGATATATTTGTATATATATATGTAGGCATTCACACTGCACGCACACAACGAATAAACGAATACAAGTTTTATTTAACGTCGCAAGGATGAACAATAACAAAAATGAACAAACACTATTACTGTATATATATATATATATATATATATAATATATATATATATATATATATATATATATATATATATATATATATATATATATATACAATATATATATATATATATATATATATATATATATATATTATATATAATATATGTATCATTCACGATGCATGCATACAACGAATAAACAAATAACGAATAATGAATAAATTCAATAAAAGCTTTATTTAACATCGAAATGATGAACAGTAACCAGATAACAATAGTGTACAAAATACTATTAAACTGACTATAATTATAAGAGTGACATAATATATGAGCATGAGAGGTGAATAATTAATCGCATATGTACATCAGTATGATTATTCAAAGCAAACATTTACAATTACATTCAAATATTTTATTCTTCAACGAATACCTAAAATTAGTATAGCCTAGTTGTTTATTTTAATTGCATTAAGACTATGGATATAATTCATTACTCTGAGTCTGAGTGAGTTCAAACCATATCGTGGAGTTCGAAGCTTGGGTTGAATTATGTAATGTTTACATCGAGTTAGGCCTATGGACCCTACCATAAATGTATTTCTGTATTCAAATAAATCTCTCAGGTATGATGGTGCGAGGTTGTGAGCACAGTTAAAACGGTCAAGAATGTGAGGGCGAGCACATTTATATAGGCCTACAGCTCCGGGTTCCGGTCAAAGTCATCTAGGTTAAAAACCCTCACATTATTAGTAGGTCAAGGGTTAAGGGTTAGGGTTTTCCTGATAACAATCAATTTCATACTAAACTGAAGGTGAGGGCTATTGACCTATTTCAAAAAAGAGAGGTGAGGGCTTTTAACCTGCACGGCTCTACATGCTAGCCGTGATAGTCAAGTAAGTTAGAGCGTAGGATAGGTTCGACTGCGATATTCTAAACTGAAGCCAGTCCCGAGGCAAGTTTCGAAGCTTCTTATTGGTGATCAATTATATTTTACTACTGCCAGGCTACATAAAACTTTATTCAAGTAGATCTATACACTACAGCATTAATTTAAATCAGTCAAATAACTATTTACGCTAGTTGGTTGCAGTAATTAATAATAAAGTAAGCCTATACCATCGCAATACTGAGAGCTTTTCAATCCGTTGATCACTAACGTCGGCTCCATCGGTCCTCTCATGTTTTGTGTCATAATGACGTTTGATATTATATTCTTTTTAATGGAGACAATGTCATTGCATATCACACACAGTGGCTTATTTTTATATTCCACGTCATTAGTGTCAAGTAATTTTCTGAGTGATCAATATATTTTGTGTGTAAAGATTATTAATACTATTAATTGTAAACCCATAGGAAGAGTCGGCTACACAATCTAGTTTAGGAGAATTACTCGGGCCGTATTGCGTACAATATCGTGCTTAGTTCGCGGGCCGCATTAAATAGCCGCATTTGACCCGCGGGCCGCAGGGATTCGATTAGTTAGTGGATTGGATCAAAACGGTTTTTACATACATTACATATATTTTGAAGTCTTGACACTCTTGGAATACGAGTTACATCTGAGTAATCCGAGTTGGGTATCTATAAATCTATCCTATTCTTTGATATGGCAGTGCTGAGGTACCAATTACAAGTGGAAGTGGTGTAGTAGTCACTTAAAAGTGTGTCTGTCGTTTTCTAGATCCACTTTCGGATTTGTCGTCCTGGAGCTCCAATAGTTTGCTCATATGTCTGTATAGTGTCAAGGTTTGTGGCAAAATTGACAAGTCGGTCAGCTACTTCGTTGTCTTAGATTCCGACGTGGCTTGGTATCAAGTGAAAGATAATATGGATGGCTAGTTGTTTGAGATTTTCGGCTTTATTCAAGATTTGATGGGATGTTTCTGGGTAGGTGGAAGGGGTCTGTTTCTAGAGGATGAGGAGTGCAGCCACGGAGTCAGTGTATATGACTATCTTCAGGTGGATAGTTTAGTGGGTTTGTCTGGAGAACGGTAGTTAGTTCGGTTTAGGTGATGGGAATGAAACCAGGGAGTCTTCCTGAGATGGAAGACTCAATGTACCAAACCCCGGTTTGTGGATGAGATAATGTCCTGATTCTGGAATTCGCGGAGGTCAATGCATTCACCAGATTTTAGCCGACTTTGTTATTAAACAAATACACGCTCATTGACGAAAATTTTAAACAGTTTTCTATTAGCATAAAGACAAAGGAACGATGGTATACATATTGTGGTTAATCGATTAAAAACATACACCCTTTTTGTTAGCCAATCAGATGCACGCAATGTGGTGGAATACCGTGTGCGAAGAAGAATGCTAATCTCTGATTGGTTATGCGGTGCTATGGGTACGACATCAACAGAGAGTGCACTTGTAGCATTATGGTTAATACAATCTAACCTTGACGCAACATTACGTATGCAGGTCAGAATAGGGATACGTTCGCGGGAGGGGGTTGGTTTTATACTGTAAGTGATAGACAGAAATTTGGGACTATGATTGATGGTACGCAAACGAGATCTGTCCTTAGACCGGATCTGTACGAATGGGGCCATTCTATTGTATATATTTAGTATTACGTGTTATTTGAAGTTTTCACTAGCTTTTTTTTGTAACAATTTTACACACAATATTATCGATTTGTGTGTGTGTGTGTGTCTGTGTGTGTCAGGTTTGTTTTCCTCTAATTTAATTTGGGAGTAGTGTTTATTTATCTATATATATGGCATCAGTAGACCTGTAATTGTCATATACGTTACTCCTTTAGAATATTTTAGAAAGTTATATCAAAGCTTTAATTCATAGCCAAGTCTACGCTGGTGAATATCAAAATATCTCATTTGTTAGTATTATTTATTCACACATTATTAACAGTCAATTAAATATCACATGAAAGACGAGACCATTAAATAATTATTGTCTAAAATAAATATCCTCTATTTCCTATCATGTCTAATAATATTCCCATATTATGTTGAAAATATATACACAAATACCCCACAAAAATGTAAATATTTGACTCTTTATTGAAGCCAGAAATTCATCACAGAATTATACTTATAGAGGGATAATAGTTAAATATTCCTTAATTATCTATTACTTTGATCCAGCAGGTAAACCAAATATTAGATCCCTGGATCCACAGAAACGAACAGGAATGCTAACATAGTCTTCCGGGAACAGGAATTAATTAAATAAATCTAATAAATGTAATTTTCTTTATGGAGAAGCCTCTTTATTAACAGAAACAACATCTAAATGAAAGAAATTACAATTGAACGATATGTTTTAATTCAACACTTTACTTCAATATAATAATACAATCAAATATAAAGAGAGTGAACGAAACAAACTATATATATACATATAAGAGTAACATACATATATATAGCAATAGGGGGGAGGGTTCAATTTATCGTCAGTACTCCGTCGTCCTCCAATCCATATTTGTATCAGTGTGGACTCGGGCAGATCCAGAAGTAATCCCTCTACGCCTATTTGTATTCAACTGGACGCGATCTTCATCAGCTCCAGGTCCTCACTGCTGCGCGTCTCTGAACTCTGATTCCATGTCATAACGGAAGTATGAACTTCATGCAGATAATAACGTGAATATCCAGGACGTCCCACCTCCTGTCTTCTTGAGCTGCCAACAATCAGACGATATCACACAACCATCTGGATTAATAACAACAAATACTCTAGATAACGAAAAGCAGGGTAGACAATAGAAGCTAATAAATGTGTAGTTTTACATCGTCGTGAACAAATCTAATCGATATTTATTAGGGAAGGGTTTTACTCAGTTTCTTACTCTTGAAAATGCCGCGTGAGTGAAGATCGTCTAAATTAGAGTAATTTAAAAACCAGTTACAATATTTTTCATTCGTGCTATTACTGCGAGTCAAACAACGATGATAGTCAAACTACTACTACGCTTTCTAAATTAATAAAAGCGAATGTCTGTTTGTGGCTACACAAAACAAACATTCGTCAGGTGGCAGCACTCTATGACGACTAATTGATGTTCCTCTGTGTTACTTGAGTTCTTCTAGCGTTCAGCAGCTTCTTTTTAAATTAACGCACACACACACACACACTCGAATATGTGTATTTTGGGTTGTGTGTTCGCAAAATATTTACTGAAACGAGATTGCAGGAGGAGCAGCGGCTTTTAAGCCTCTTAATTAATAAACAGTAATTAGCGCCTTAACGACACATATGTAATGCGATTGCATTAGGTAATTTTCCAACTGTTGCGGTAATTTGGCTCTCTCTTATCGGCACCCAATACCTGGTGCATCATGGGATTACTGTCCCTTTATATATAGGCAGTCATAGGCAAAATTGTCTAAGATTCGATTCCAGCAAGAGGTCGAAACTTTTCCAGAGAATAATTTCTCGGCTCTCAACATCGTGGGTGGCTGACCACGTTAAATGGCGCTGCCCTTTCCCATGAAATTATTTAAAATTTCTCAACCACTCCAACACAGAGGCTGTGCCGAATAAACGACAGCCTGGGAAATAACTCCGAGAAAAAAACCCAATGCAAGCAAGCATCGTCCTTTTCAAGAATGTAATGCCGTAGGCAGGTGCAAGAGACCACTGAATATGCTAAGCTTGTGTTATCTCACAAATGAGATATTTACGCTGAATGCATTTCAGGTAGATGTAATATATTTACAGGTAACTACAGTATTATAATTCTAATGATATTATATTAATTATCGTAATATCTACTGCTTTTCATGGAATTTATTATCTTCAGTTCTCGTGACCTTCATTGTTTGAAAAGCGCATGGTTTTCTGTCAAAGTCGTAGTTTGCCATTGTAAATAATTTATACCAATTAGTAATAGTTTATCATAACATAATGTCTTAACAACTGTCTGATATATTCTTCTCCAGATATATTTATATGAAGTTAGTGTTTTACTTTAATCTAGACGTACACGGTCCAGTTGTATACTAAACGGTACAACAAACCTGAGGATAATTGTTTGTTTTCAGGGTGAGTATATTTGTATATCGGAAATATGAACCTTTATAATTATGACAATTGTAATTATATTTTACCTGTTTATTTTTAACTTGTAACAATTTACGTGTTAACAACCCGTTTATCCCTATGTATACATAAATGATTGTGAATGTTAATTTAATCCGAACGTATTGTTTCAATTTAAAAGCCAATAAACTGTTTGGCTCGTAATTCACTTAATGGTGAAATTTTCACCAAATGTCTATTTTCGTATTTATTAATCATTTTAATGTCTGTGATACTATTGTAATTATATTTTCTCTTCAGAGGGTTTTTGTTTAACTCTTATTTATTACTGTACATATAATAAAGATTTGCATCTCCACGTTTGCCGTTGAATGTGTGAAAGTGAGAGATTGTTATATAAGTGAATGTTTAAATGTCCAATTTAAAATAATAACTTTCTATACCGGTGTGTGGTACTCTGCAGTTTCCTCTAGTTTTCCGCGTGGTCTTTAATACATTAATTATAGACTTGAAACAACTTTGTCCATCAATAAACTGAGGCCAATGAGCCACTCTTTGAAACAGTATCCGGTGTATTCATACCCACTTTGTTATATATTTTCTATGTATGACACACTGAGTAAGATACTACTATGATATGGTCTTTTCCCAATGATAGTCTCTAACCCCAAATAAAACGTTTATATCCCAATGATTTCGTCTCTAAAATCATTTCTACCCCAAATAATATATGGTCTCTACCACACAAATACCTCAATGATATGGTCTCTAACTTCAATGATATGGTCTCAAACTCCAATCATATGGTCTTTACCACAATCTGATTCTAATGATGTGTACCCTGAATCATAAAATATATTTCCACAAATGTGTTCTTAATATTTTCCAAACATATTTTTTTACTAATGCCACCAAGGTTCATCTTTTTGGACGAAAGACAAGAACGATACACAAGTTCTCTACATTACAAGTTATCTATATAAATAAAAGGGAACGTTTTATAAAGTTCAAAGACCTCCAAGGTCATACACTTAACGGACGACAATATCGGCCCATGATCTTTAGGTGTTGTGATTGATCACGTGTTTTTTTTGTAACACCACATAACTGTTTATTCATCCATGACGAAGCGAGAATACAGAAATAACTACATAACGATTATAATTCCTACATGGTTACCAAGATTATACAACCAGACTGTCGACCACGCTAATAAGACCCAGTCACTATCTGTTTTAGAATTTAGCGGACAATTTCGTGTTGAGCTGTTGCACGTTCGAAGTCTAAAGATGTATTGATCACTAAAATGGATATTTTCGCATACACAGTGAGCAGCGTGGCGTCAGCTTGTTGTCAGGTAATAATTTATGGTTAACATAGTCAGTGTCAGACTCTCACTAGTACCAAGGCCGCCCGGGAATGGCCAGATCACGATGATTTATCTAAAGGTGTCATATTATTCGGATCGCAATTAATCTGTTTGATGCACAGGAATGCAGAAAGCACAGGAATCTAGAAAAATACGACAGCCTGATCAAAGCCTGTTTACAACAAGACATGTTACTTCCCGTTTTAACATGGGCGCCATTTTGAATTCAAGGAACGCAGTGCCTCTGGCGACCGGGACCAGGTTATCACAGACAGCTCCCTTCGTTAACATGGCACCTAATGCCGCTTTTGGCTGCAGTAACAGGAAAAGTATGCACATATAAAGACATTCCCGAAAGGAAATGAAAGCTAGTGTAAAAATATGATAGGATCTGGCTTTTTTTAAATAAAGGATATTTAAAACATAAGCATAACAATTTGAAGTAGACACGCCCCTACTTGACATGACCCAAGCAGTAGGCCCAAGCAGGATCTATCTAGATCTATATTTGTTTCAGACGAAATCTTATTAAAGTTTATTAAACAATATCAAACCTATTAATAAAAAAATAAGTATGTAAGATATACGTAAGCTTAGAGTTACATGTACTGGAGCCACTGAAGATGTTATGGGCAGATGTTATAACAGCATAAATAGTTGAATTTTCACTCAGCCCTAATAGTATAACTAGTTTTGATTGTTAAAAAAACCTTTCAAGTGTAAAGTAATTACTTTGCCAGCAATATTTATATCAGAGTTACATCGCTAGTGTCTTACTTCAAGTTATTTTTCTATTTATGTAATGATATTAATTATGTCATTCAAATTAGTATATACAGATTGAGGTGTAATACAACAAAAAAGTCATATTACAACTTTTAAAAAAACTAGACACTTTCTAATAATTTCCTATTAGGTAGAGGTTAATAATATATATATATATATATATATATATATATATATATATATGTGTGTGTGTGTGTGTGTGTGTGTGTGTGTGTGTTTTATAAATATAGTTAAGGCGCTGGAACAGGTGTTATACTTTCATTCAAACAACAATTAACTCCAAACTGATTTTTTTATAAATATTTAATTGTAAGTATAATTAATTACCGGTAAAATTAGAGAAAAAGAAAAAAAAAAATCTAATTTCTAAAATAATCCAGAAGAGGATAATCTAAATATAAAAAAGAAACTATGATTAAAACAAAACCAGGCTTTGTGTCGAACACTTACGGCCAAGAAAGATTAAGCCTAAAATGGAAAAATAAAATATTAATACACAGTATGAATAATGTATGAATAATATAAGCATAAATCAGAATAAATTCAGATTAATACTAATAGCAGCGATATAACACGACTCAACCCAATAGCAACGACCGGTTTCGACCTATTCAAGTCTTCATCAGGTTGCATAGAATGTCTGACGTTACCTTGCTTGCTTGCTTGTAGTTCGGGGAATATCCCCAGGCTGTCGCTTGTTTATATATCTAATAATAATAATAAATCTTTATTTCAGACTCTCAGTCCATAATAGTACAATACAAGTAACTAATTATCACAGTAAAAAAGAGGTTATGTACAGCATCAGACAGATTATTTTATATAACATCACATTAAAAACAAACAAGTTATCAGTGGGGCATAAACAGAGGATATACTGATTATAAAATATCATTTGCTAGTGCGTAAAGTATTAAAGCAGTAGCCCCAGATAAGATAAGACAACGGAACAGAAGATAAAACACACACACACAAACACACACACACACACACACACACACACACACAAATATATATATATATATATATATATATGAATGTTTATATGAATAAAAAGTATAAAGATGTTCGAGCCGTTTGTGTAATCTTACTTGAATGCCAACATTAACCATCATTTTAATAAAATACCCCAAGAGAAATTAACATACACTTATAGATATTATATGACAGGTTTAATTATTGTTATTAAAAAAATATAATAGACAATTAGTAAAAAGTCTACTTCAAACAGAAAACATTGATACATCAATATAAATACACAACAATTGATAAACAAGACAGAAATATAGATAACTATAGATATATTTTATTTAAAGCTTTAACATTGTTACTGTGACCTAATAAAAAACGTTTAATGCGTGGTGTGTTGTGTGTGTTTTGTGTTTTGTGTGTGTGTGTGTTTTATGTTGTTGTGGTTTTTTTTGTTGGGTTTGTTTTGTGTTTTGGGTTGTTTGTTTTTGGTTGTGTGTGTGTGTGTGTGTGTGTGTGTGTGTGTGTGTGTGTGTGTGTGTGTGTGTGTGTGTGTGTGTTTGTGTTTATGTGTACAGTTGGATAACTACAAGTCATACTAACGAAACAAATAATAAGAAATAAGATCTTTAACATATTTGTGGTGGGATAAAGGTAAATAATGTTTATTATGTGATGTATTTGTTAGTGTGTGTCTGTATGTGTCCATGTGTGTGTGTCAGTGTGTGTATGTTTAGAAAATTTTTAAAGTTTTTTTTGTCCTATGTTATGTCTAATAAATATGACATTTACATATTTGTAGTATATTATTTTATAAAATTAATTCATCATTCTATTGTTATATCTATTTACAATAATGTAGAAAATAACGAGAGTAAATAATTAGGTAAATAACAATTAGTTATTAAACAGCAATATATTGTTTTGTGGTTGATATGTGCTCTTGTCAACAATATATGTCTGTGAATAATAATAATAATAATAATAATAAAAAATAATATTAAATAAGGTGTTTTAAAATAAAAGTGCCTTATCTAATGTTCTTCAATTACAGAATATAACCAAAAAAACCCCCAATAAAAAAAATTGCTTTTGCATATATATATATATATATATATATATATATATATATATATATATATATATATATACAATGGCGTTATACAATCTTTTACCCCCACAAAACAATATTTTTTAACTTTTAATAAAGGTTTATGCCCCAAATCACGATTTTAAAAACACAACATAACAGATAACATATTTACCATTATCATATATACATAATATATCAAAAAGGAACAATGCTAACTATTTTCGGTTTCCATGTTTTTTTGTTATTATTGTTATATAAATTTGTTCATTATCACAAGTTAATTATTATTTAATGACTGATATACATTTGGTCTGTCCACCATGTTGATGTATGTACTTGGTTTTTCATATGGATCAGACTCCTTATCCCTTTGTATGTTTACAAAATCAGGAGACATCTCGGTGTTCTGTCGTTTTTCACGTCCTCCATCTATCACTTCATATTGTATATCTTGTATGTCTTGTTGTATTTGGGTAGATATCTGTGTGACGTCATCAGATGTTGAAAAACCCTTGGTGTTTCTAGGATACCTCTGCCTGTTGTGACGTCATTGTTTCTCGAGTTACTCCTTTTTACTTCATAAGTAAGAGATTGTATCCTTCGTCGTAAGCTAGCATCAAATTAACATTGGCAAAAATATGTAATTATAAAACTGAGGCTGCAGTACATTACTAAATTAAACAAGTGGAACGGGATTTAGATGACTTAATAAATAAATATAAATAAAGTCTAAATTTGGCTGAAAATATTTAATAAAATGAAGCTAGCATAATAATTATCAGAACACTGAAAACTTAATGAAAAATAATATCACTAAAGTGTATTAAACATTTACATGCGCACACACACACTCACACGCATACACACACAACACTTACTGTATACAGTAAACAACCAATATGATGACACCAGTCACAGATATCACAGTGATAATAATAAGTATAATGTTAACTGAAAATATAAATAGACTCTTTTTCTATCTTATTTTATTATTATGTGCGTACACACACGTACGGGCGAACGTATGTGACATAAATAATAATTGATGTTGTGTATAAAACATGTATATCATATTTGTTTGGTAGAGTTGATTCAACTATTAATCAATCTTACCTGTATTTAATGTATATTTACTATTTGAGACATCAATGTTTGTATCAATTGTTGTTGTTGTTGTTGTTGTTTTATTAACTGGATCGGTAGAGATATCTTTGGTAAACATACTATTAGTACTACGAGTAGGAGTAGTAGTAGTAGTAGTAGTAGTAGTAGTAGTGGGGGTGGCTGTGATGGTAGTTTGTGAACCTATGAAAGAAACAGACAACAAATATGACAACAGGTGATGAAATTTGGTATATTTGTTTACCAGCCAATCTGTTTGTTTATCTTTCTGTACATATGTACACAAGGTCTTATACTGTGGCATTTTATATAAAAATGTACAATTTAAATAACAAGTAAAATTATTATTTTAGATTTTTGTTCTTTTAAAAATCACACAATAAATATACATAAGTAAATAATGTTTTTTAATATTTCATAAAAACACAATTATCCTGAAATATTTTATATATTTACTAGTAAATCGATAGTTACTCAAGCAGGAACCCAAAGTCGACAAATAGCAAAACATGAATACATTATGAGGCTAGATTAAATTTTTAAATAATTGTATAAAAATGTTTATTCCAAATTTTAGCAAAAAAAGAGTAATTGTTAAGTTAATTACTTTTAAAATTTACTACTTACTATTCAACAAATAAAAAAATTTTTTAAGGGGAACCATTTCAACCCTTTTTGTAAACCATTTGTTTCCTTTATCTTGTCTATATAGATACAATCATCATCTGAAGAATCTATCTTTGTGTTATTATCCCAGTTAAAGTATTTTATTGGTTGTTTGTCTCCATTAATGTTGGAACCTGTAAAAGTAAGTTAATATAGATACCTAATTAATTATTAACAATCAAACATCATATATCTCATAGTTAGTTTAATATTATTAAACATCATTAAACTAATTAGCAAACATTAACTTAATATACAAATTTACCTGTCATCCAGAACCAGATTCTCTTTCTGACACCAAACCATAACTGTAAAAACTTTTTTCCCCCTTTTTGTTTACAAATTAAACATCTAAGTAAGAGTAAGCTATATCACCTTGTATATCACTCTGTCTACAATATGTCTCACCATTATACCAATCTATTCTGTTTCCATCAGGTCCATTATATTTTGTCTTTCTGTAACATTTATCACCGAAATGGGAATCTGATGAGCTACAACTATCTAAAAATAGAAAACACAATTAGATGATTATTCTAGTAATAATAAACAAATTTAAACCAAATATAGAACATCAAAAATTTTTTAAATAATTACTTTATTATATTATGGAGTATTTTCATAACATGATAATCATAGTAATCATAAAAATTTAAAACCAAACATATAACATTAAAAAATTGATATAATTACTTTATTATATTATGGAGTATTTTTCAATATAAAATATGATAATAAACTAAAGATATAATTGTGTATATACAGAATAAATTAAAAACGACAAAGTAATTAATAATATAGTCACCTTTTTAATTTTATTTAATTCATCATTTAATATTTACCTGTTTTACTTTCATCATATTGACAAAGTAGTTGTGAAGAAGTGATTTTCTCATCACAGTTATCATCACGATATTCTGGAGCGCGGTCTTTACATAACTTTACATATAAACAATAAGACGCTGTCTGAGGAGATGTTGTGACTGAAAATGTATAAAGTTAGTTTTTTAATATAATATAAATGTATATATGAGTCTATATATTTACTCTATTAAGCACCTCAAATCACACAAACATACACACACAAACACACACACACACACACATACACACACACACACACACACACACACACACACACACACACACACATACGCACACACAATTAATATACTTTATATTTAAATACATACATTGTTTATTAAACTCTGATCCATTCATATATCTCCATTTATCATCAGTACTCCGTTGTCCTCCAATCCATATTTTTCTTTGTGTGTTCTGAGGCAGATCCTGAAGTAATCTCTCTATAACTTTTTGTGTTTGACTGGACTCGATCCTTACCATTTCTAGACCATCCTTATGACATGCATCACCACTCTGACGCCATGTTAGATAGGAATAATCACGTTCATACAGATAATAACACGACGATCCTTCACATATAGTCTTGATGATATATTGACAATTAGATGATAACACACAACAACCTGGAATATAAAATATATAAATATTATATATCACAACAAACATGATAACAACAGAAACTACTAAATAGGTCAATAAATCGGTGTTAAAACATTTTATGAACAAATCTAATTAATATTTATTTAATGATCCTTCTACTCAATACAATATCTCAGTTCGAGTCCTTTATTATTTATTTTATAACATATCACCTTTCTAAATAATATATGAGTAAAAATTATTTTCATTCATTTGATTATTGTCAACCAAATAAAAGGTAAATTTCCTTAAAAAATGATAATGATAGCTGAAATGATAGAAGTGATCTCCTTTATTAGTGCCTAATGGTGCACCCTCCGTCTTTTATGATCTGTCTGATTTAAAAGACACAGAAAATTTCTGATATAATAATTGGTTTTGCTGTTTCTCTATTTCTCTATTACTGGATATTAGGCTCATTAACAAAACCCTTCTGGATAATTTCCTGGTGTTTAATATTCTTAAATATTGAAGTAAGATTGTGGATTGCATAAGTGAATGACAACAAGACAAAATGTATTATTTCGATATTTTACATTTGTAATGAGGGGCTAATAATAAGTGGAATGCACATGAAATAAAGATCCATGAACATAATATTATAGCGTGTTTACAAGGTATAATCTTGAACTGGTTACATTCTTAAATCGTGTAATCCAGATTGAGGATGTAACTTTTTTTTGATTTTACCACACACACACACACACACACACACACACACACACACACACACACACACACACACACACACACACACACACACACACACACACACATATATATATATATATATATATATACACACACACACACATTCGGAATGTAATTGTTTGTTTTGTTGTTCGGGGAGAATCTCCAGGCTATCGCTTATTCGGCATAGCTTCTATGTTTGAGTGGTTGAGAAAATGCCTCCCGTACCACTCACGGGGGAGAAGTCCGGAAAAATGGGGCCGAAATACCCTGAGGGTGGTCACTAGCAGAGTGGGTTGCATCTCTATTTATTTTAAATAATTCAGTGGAAACGGCTAGACCACCGGAGCTCATTGAATAGAATTGTCTTTCCTATGTCCAGATATGTCCAGTTCGTACTATGGCATTCAAGACTAGTCCTAGTCTACTTGCCATAAATAACATTTAAGAACGTTATTACTACAAAAGTTTGAATAGCAGACATTAGGTGTTAACATATAGTTTTAACAGTATACCGAAGCTATAACGCGCTATTACGGTCTGCTTCAGCGCTGATGTCAGTATTTTAATAGCAATTAAGCTAAACAGTTTCAATAGTAGTCGCTTCATGACGCCTGGTAGTTGTAAAAACTGATCTTTGAAGACAGAGACATTTGGGTTATATAGTTTATATAGTATTGTTTTGAAGAAAGATACAGCAATTGAAAAATAGCTATAAATAGGGCTGCTTAGATAATTAATCTAA
>JAODUP010000225.1:0-207500 GCA_025642065.1 Paralvinella palmiformis
TGCCTGACATCCGGGTTAGCGCCCAGAGAGAGGCAGTAACGCAGCGCTACGGTCAGATTCCTGTCGACGCAGTAATGCAGCGCTGACTTCATTCCTCGCTCGACGACGACGAAGTCGGCGCCAGCCTCTAGTAATAGCTGGGTACAATCGGCCTGACCAGCCATGGCGGCGAACATCAGCGGCGTGTAGCCCCACAGAGTGGAAGCGTCCATGTCGGGACTGTGATCCAAAAGAAGCCGCAGGCATTCGACGTGTCCGTTGTCGTCCGCGTAGTGCAAGGCCGTGTCTTTCTCGTGGCTCTTAGTGTTCACCTCGCAGTCTTCCTGATCCAGAAGTATCCGTACTGCCTCCGTGTAGCCACGCCTCGCTGCCAGCATTAGAGGCGTGTCGCCGTATCTCTCTCGCAGGTTGATGTCGCATCCGGTCTCTAGCAGCAGGTACGTGCACTCTCTACACCTGTTCCAGGTGGCCATATGTAGAGCACACCTGTATCTGTCGCTCTGCAGGTTTATGTCGCAGCCACAAAATATCAGCAATTTGACAACCTCTGAAATGAACGGTTTGATCTTATTCCGTGTTTAAGATGTGTCACAACTACGCCAAAATGTGGTTTTATTGCAACCAATCAAAGCCAACTTATAGAAATCATTTCCTTGTTTAGCCAATCATATCTACGGCATTAATCACCACTACACAAACGCAACAAATATATAATTCTACAAAAACACCTTCGACATCTGTAAAAGACTTAGGAAACCAATCTAAGATCCAGAAAGTCCCCAATTAACTCAAGTTAAGTGAGTGAGTGAGTGAGTGAGTGAGTGAGTGAGTGAGTGAGTGAGTGAGTGAGTGAGTGAGTGAGTGAGTGAGTGAGTGAGTGAGTGAGTGAGTGAGTGAGTGAGTGAGTGAGTGAGTGAGTGAGTGAGTGAGTGAGTGAGTGAGTGAGTGAGTGAGTGAGT
Organism: Paralvinella palmiformis; assembly: GCA_025642065.1. Classification (NCBI taxonomy): domain Eukaryota; kingdom Metazoa; phylum Annelida; class Polychaeta; order Terebellida; family Alvinellidae; genus Paralvinella; species Paralvinella palmiformis. The sequence continues at coordinate 960 of JAODUP010000225.1, forward strand.
GAGTGAGTGAGTGAGTGAGTGAGTGAGTGAGTGAGTGAGTGAGTGAGTGAGTGAGTGAGTGAGTGAGTGAGTGAGTGAGTGAGTGAGTGAGTGAGTGAGTGAGTGAGTGAGTGAGTGAGTGAGTGAGTGAGTGAGATAAATCACCTGGAACGTGTATTCGAGGGGCTACGCCTGATGAAAATGAGACAATCAAATAAAAGCCTTCCATTGCTGATAAAAATCTCACAGACACAGCGAACACGGATATTTGATACCGCGACCTAGATGCCTGTAATATGGTGCCCACTATCAGCCGCGCCACGGGGTGGCACTGATTGGGATTTCACGTCAAACTTGAATCGACGTTGACGATGACACCTACTGACGTGGTTATTGGCCGCCGCTAACATCGGTAGGGTGTCCTCGTCGTAGTCGTCGCAATCAACGTCAGCCCCTTCGGCGAGAAGGCGCGACACACACTCGGCATTTCCGTTCTGGGCCGCACGCAGCAGATCAAGCTTCTCGGCTGACAAACATCCGATCACAATATCACGGAGAGATCAGGCTTCCGTTTTATGTCAATAATACATATAATTTGAACATACATCACCTGCGCGGTCAACTGTGTTGACGAGTTTTGTGACCAACATGGATGAGAAAAACGTTTCAGTATAATGTACTTATTAACCCCTGTTTCTATCCGACAGGGTGGTTATTATCTCTTCAATCTGTTAGATAATCAAGTTAGTGGCTTCCCTTTACTGATAGTAGGCTTCTTGGAGTTGACATCAGTACAATGGATTTATGGTTGTTTGGTTTTGTTGTTCGGGGAGAATCCCCAGGCTGTCGCTTAATCAGCACAGCCTCTATGTTGGAGTGGTTGAGAAACCTCCTCCCCCACCACTCACAGGGGAGTAGTACGGAAAGATGGAGCCGAAATACCCTGAGGGTGGTCACTGCCAGAGTGTTTTACGTCCTCAGGGGGTTTTTAACGTCTCCCTTTATTTTAAATAATTCAGTGGAGACGGCAGCGCCATTTAACGTGGTCAGCCACCCACGATGTAGTGAGCCGAGAAATTAATCCCTGGGAAAGTTTCGACCTCTTGCGGGGTTCGAACCTGCGACCGTTGGCACCAAGTGCCGGGTGCTTAACCACTAGGCCGCGGAGCTCACTGAGGATTTATGGTAAACTGAAGGATATATATGTGTGTGTGTGTGTGTGTGTGTGTGTGTGTGTGTGTGTGTGGTGTGGTGTGTATGAGAGAGAGAGAGAGTATATATGTGTGTGTGTGTGCATGTGTGCGTGTGAGTCTTTATAGTGGTTTAATATGTTCTAGTTTCATTTTGCAACGCACGAACCCATATACGAATATTGTCATATTGATCTATGCATATAACATTATATAACTAACAGGATACAATCGTTTTCTGGACAACGTTGAGATGATATTAGGTTTACCTGAGTTAAGCTTATTTGCAGCATGTTGGTTGGTGGTCTCTCCTATGGTACTTTTGGTAAGCTGGCATCATCATCATCATCATCACCATCACCATCATCATCATCATCATCATCATCACCATCAGCAGCAGCAACAGCAGCGCCAACAAAAACATCTGTCTCTCTCGCATGGGGAGTTTTTAAATTAACACCATGTCATTTTGTCACCCGGTTATTATAATATCATTATCTCAACATACACACGCACGCGCACACGCACAATATTATATTTTCTCAAATTTTCTATATATGTATCCTAAAACACCGCCACCAACAATGTTTGGTGGTGTTATGCTATCCCTATAGCACACACATCAACATGGTCTGGTGATAGTATGTAATAATTCTAACACATCAACAGGGTCTAGTGATATTCAAAGCACTGCAGTACCGGGATCCAGTTCTGAACGGTGTGACGTATCCAGGTTGGGCGATGGCTATTGGCTGGCTTGTGGTCAGTTTTACTTTGATCTGGGTACCTGTGGTCATGGCATATCGTATTAAACAAGATGGCGGCTTCAACGTGAGTGTGGCTAGTAACAATCTTTCTTCTGAATTAGTTTCATATCAAGTATATATATATATATATATATATATATATATATATATATATATATATATATATTATCTTGGTTTTACCAGGCTAAGGATATATATATGTAATACATAGATACATATAAACATACCAGATTGTTTATTTTTAACCTATACCCGGATGTTGTACCAGTATCAATGATATTATTTCTTAACAGGCGGCTGTTAGACCGTTATCCAGCTGGGGTCCTGTTAATCCGGGCGACAGAACCGGACGTTATAGTCCAGACGACATCCGGGCAATAAGTAGGACAAATCGCCAGACGACGTCACCGATGGGCACGTGACATGCGTAATGATCTGTACGGGTCACGTAAACAAGGCATTTTTAAATGATGGCGGATATGTAGACGTGAAGCTCGGTGATAAACAAAATATTAGTTCGTTTATGTGATTTCGACGAATTGATTAGATCACGTGATAATTATGCAAAACTTTTAATAAATAGTTCCTTCGCCTTAGTATAAACAAAATGTATAGAGAAATGATAGAGAGGGGGGAAAGAGGGAGAGAGAGGGGAGATGGATAGAGAGAGAGAGGGAGAGAGGGGTGCGTGTGGAGAGAGAGAGGGGGGGGGAATGCGAAAGTGACAGAGAGGGGGAGAGGGAGTCAGAGAGAGGGGAGGGGGATGGAGTGAGAGAGAGGGAGGGGGGAAGGGAGAGTGAGAGAGGGGGAGAGGGAGAATGAGTGAGAGAGAGTGAGGGGGGGGAGTAAACATTATTTGAGCGGGATCATTATTATGTTAATTTAAAATTGATTAATCAGTTTTAAACAATATAATTTCTGAAACGTTTAGTTTTAGCCAAAATCCAGCCCATAAGCGTCGTTGCATAATAAACAAACAAACAAACAAACAAACACACACAAACACACACAAACGAGTGAGTGAGTGAGTGAGTGAGTGAGTGAGTGAGTGAGTGAGTGGGTTGAGGCAAATTTCTTGATTTAATCAATTCACTAATAAATGAAATGAAATAAAATAATAATAAACTGACAACATATTGTTATATCTACCGTTCTAGTTAGTCGTTGTTAAAGTTTGTAATCTGTTCGGAAGACCATCTGGTTTATGTCGACTACAAAACCTTGACCCTTGTCGGTGCTCGGATGTCATTTGATCAAACCCGGCTCAGTATAAGGTATCTTAAGTTAAACAAACAATACTCCGGACTCTTTGATCCAATTAACCGTAAACCATCGACGCCGACAGTAATCCAGCTTCTAGCATTCACCACACACACTCACTCACTATTAGACATGTTGTTGTCTTGTTTCAATGACTTGGTCAACAAAAAGGGGAAAGGCCAAAAGGGCACAAAATGTAGGAATGGACTGTTATACAATACGTGACTAGGTGAGTGAGTGAGTGAGTGAGTGAGTGAGTGAATGGGTGAGTGAGTGATTGAATGAGTGATCGCTGAGTGAATGGGTGAGCGAGTGGGTGAGTGAGTGAGTGAATGAGTGAGTGAGTGAGTGACTAAGTGAGTAAGTGAATGAGTGAGTGAGTGGGTGTCCGGCTTACTACACGCGAGTATACAGCTAGCCATCCATCCATTGATCGAGAAATATGAAATTCGATGACAGAAACACTTTCACATACTACTTATTAATATCAATCCCACCCCTCCCCACCCCGAGGGGGAAGACAGTTCCAGTAAGAGGAGGCGGCCTGAATTTCCAAACTAATTACCTTTCCCGTGTTGGAGTTCATTAACGACTTTACTCGGGAGTACTTCGTGTCCACCGTCAGCTGTCGTCTGCCGTCACGGAGTCATGCCGTCATTACTCGATCCTTGGACACACCTGATCACCGAAATAATTGACAGATGTCATTGAAGACGTTCCCTAACAACTATCTTGTTAGAAACATCGCCCGAGAGGGGTCAAAATATCCCCCCCCCCCAATGTCGGGTTAAATATTCGGGTCGCATTACTCAGTGACGTCCGCCACGTGGCCGCTGTAAAATTACGCAATGCGGTTCAGTAATGACGCTGTTTCGTTTCATATAATACTGCTTTCTTTATGTTTGTTGTTGTTGTTTAAATGTTTTAATATTAGTATTGTTGATATATAATACTTGATGACTGACACACACATTGATGAGATTATATTTATAAAATCAATAAACATGAATAAGATCGATTGCAAAATACGCACAAACTCTATTTATTATTTTAATCTGCTCCAAATAATGACAAATCGTGAATATAGCTTGTGTACGATTCACCAGGATATATATATATATATATATATATATATATATATATATGTTACAGATGCGGTCCAGAGAAAAAGGTTAAATATTTCACAATGACTTTTCACACTCAACGGTGTATGTCTTATCAAGCCCCAAACCCACACGTGCACACGGGGACGCAGGCACGCACACCTATACACATTGCTGACTGGTGAGGTATCGCTAGTCTTAACATGGATAAGATATACCCTGGATTTTGGCTCCTAATAAATTATCCAGGTGTTTTTGTGTGTTTCTGTGCGTCAGTGACTGTTCACAATCGATTGTTAAACATGGGAGAATTATCATGTCGAGGTTCGAATCCCAATACTCTCTGCAGCAGTGGGATGTTCATCCTGATGGTCATCCCTCAATTATATATGCCATGCTTAACCCGTACCGAAGTTAACGCATTCTCATTATAGATTCCACTACACGGGGTCGTCAGTTGGGATGTATGGTGAGTGAGTGAGTGAGTGAGTGAGTGAGTGAGTGAGTGGGTGGGTGAGTGAGTGAGTGGGGTGGTTGAGTGAGTGAGTGAGTGAGTGAGTGAGTGAGTGAGTGAGTGAGTGAGTGAGTGAGTGAGTGAGTGAGTGAGTGAGTGAGTGAGTGAGTGAGTGAGTGAGTGAGTGAGTGAGTGAGTGAGTGAGTGAGTGAGTGATTAGCTTAGTAGACCAAGGAAGGATTGGGAATTGGACTCATGACCTGGAAGTATGTAGTCCAGCACGCCATCGGCTGTACCACGGTACCACCCGATCGGCCTGAATGTTTAGCCAGGAAGAGGCTACCCCGCTGACATTAATGTCTCTTCACTTCGGTGGTTAGAACAAGTTGGGGACACACACACACACAGAGAGAGAGAGAGAGAGAGAGTCTATTTATACCCGCGGGGGTTGCTAGACAGTCGGCAGATACGTCACGCCTACTGTCTAATCGTAGACGCGTTAATCAGTTAATTCGAAAACGCGGCTAATGTTTAAAATTACGTGAACGCCGGATATCGTGGCGCTGGTTATGTTGTTTGGCGAAGGTATGCGATGTTTTGAGGTTCGGATCCCACGACCCACCGGTACCAGACCGAGAACACGTCGAACAAGAAATGGATGCCGGCAGATTTTCAATGATAATCTGTTGGTGGACTATTTCTTACATACATATATCAGCAGGTGAGGAATTCGAATATTATTACAGCTTTTATAAACTGTATTTCTCTATAAGATGTTTTATGATAGTTGAAGATAATACAGCATTTCTCTGTCTGTACATTTAATTTAATTCTTCCGGAAAGCTTTAACATACGATCCAAATAAATGGCGATGTAACACTAATACCTTATTTTTACAAGTAATTGGCAATAGTCTGTGCTTGATATTGTTCCATAGGTTAAAGTAGAAGGGACCTATTTAGAAATGTGTATATATCAGAGATGTCTGGGAAGAAATGTATAGACTGATTTATTAAATGATTGCTTGATTAATAATGATTCACGAAGACAACCTTTTGGACCAATCATCCTGGAAATCCGGTAAAGGGACGTCTAAAGTTTATATATATATATATATATATATATATATATATATATATATATACAGTAGGCCCCCCTATATAACACGGATGTTGGGTTCGACCGTGTTATAGGTTTGACGGCGAAGCGAGACCGAGCACTGTCCTGTGGGCGAAAAAAGAGGGAGTCCATGCATTTACCTCGTATTGCACCATCATTAAATATCATACACTGCTGTCTATTTCATAAGTAATTGCTTCATCATTTGTTGTCTTAAAAATAAATCTTACCTCAGTGCTTGTTTTAAAATACCTCAATGTTTGAAATAGTTTTTTCAGATGAAGGTAGCATATATATGGACCAATAAATGAACCTTCACAGGTGCATGTACACAAATAAACATCCCTGAAAATGTATCTGTTTGTGTATCTGGTTTTGTACTGAAAACAGTTTGTGCACATGAGTTAGAATAATAGTGTTCTTGCTGTGTTTGAAACCTTCGTGCGTGAGAGCCAGTGTTTTGTTTTGTAGCATCTTATAGTAGAGCGCAATTTCGTCAGCATTATATATATATGATCAAAACAGAGGTGTGTTATATACAAACTATGATTCTTAATTCCCATAAATAAAGCATACGCAATAGCTGTGAATTAACAAAAAGAATCAAACTTATTTCTTGAGTGGAGTCACACAATAATTGAAGGTTGTGATTAGGCTGTTTGTTTGGCCTAATTGAGCCAAGCTAGTTTGTAATTAAGGTTGTGATCAATAAATCTACTCGTCTGTAATTTGTGGCTGTTGACTATGTTTTTACATGTGAATTCCAAACTGTGAAAACTCGCTCAAATTATTTCGAAATATATGATTGGTCAGTGGCGGATTTCATGCCATTTCGCGGATCCCACGAATTTGACCGTATTATATCCGATTTCGTGTTATATTGGTCCGCGTTATAACGGGAGCACTATATATATATATATATATATATATATATGAGAGAGAGAAGCGGGTAGTTAGTCACAATCATTCATCACTGGAATAAAATAGTAGCAAACAACGAACAGACATACCAAACAGACAGACAGTCAGACAGGGTGATATGTAAACAGTCAGACTGATATGTAAACAGTCAGCCTGATATATAGGCAGTCAACCAGACAGTTAATATGTAGACAGACAGACAGACAGACTGATGATATGCAGGCAGACGGGCTAACGAACAGATATCGAACAGTAATCAGTGACCGAAAAAACTAACCGCGTGTGTGTGAAAACTGTGATTGTTGGCACTGAAACAGTAAGTGGCTCCCTCTTGTGAATTATGACGGCACGGTGTGTACAGCCTTTAATACGCCCTATAATTGGGTAGACAATTGTCACTTTAAGCTTTATTTTTCACTCTATTATCGCTATTCCCAGACAGAGATACTGTGCTATTGACATTTAAAACATCTACAGTTAGATGTCAGATTTCAGGGAATGACAACAACGAGATATGGAGAGGTGATTGACATTAAGGGGGGGGGGGGTTCGATGGCCGATCCCGTTACGTACAGAAGTTACCACAGTCATTGAGGACATAAAATAAAATGAACACAAAATGAATATGTTACAAATAGCCAACGGTGAGACAATAGTGATACTAAATATATAATGTACACTACTAGTCTTAAACGAATATTATTTAGTGATGCCTCCATGTCCTAACTGTTAAACCTTAAGCATCTGGATTCAAATCCCGGCCTGGTTGTTACTGGCGGATGCTTCATCTTTGACTTCATCTGATTACCGCTGCAGATCACTCGGTTCAGTTGGCCTACTGTATGGACAACAACGGCATTAAAACAACAACATTATCCTGGCCATTTTTGTCTGGCTCGCTCGTAGTTGCCTTGCTGACTCACTTTATGACTCAGTCTATCTCTCTATAACCCCTATATATATATATATATATATATATATATATATATATATATATATGTCTGTCTGTCTGTCTGTCTGTCTGTCTGTCTCGTCTGTTGTCTGTCTGTCTGTCTGTCTGTCTGTCTGTCTTCTGTCTATCTATATATTATATATATATATATATATATATATAATATATATAAAACATACACACACACACACTTACCCACTTTAACAGAGTGTAGATACCCCAGCAGATCGTTTAGTGGAATGTGGATTGTGGCAGATTGGATTTCCATATAGATACCACACCGTCGGTTATCTACAATTATTGATTTTCCATCACCCCGATTTTACACCGAAAACTCTATTACGACTTGTTTTGGTGACCTGCCGCAGAACGTCGGAGGTAGTAGACCTTAGAGTCATTCTATTAGCTCTAAGGTAAGACCAGTCGTACAAAATGGTTACCAACTCAAGTGACAAGAGATAACAAAGACCCCTCCATTAGGTTATACCTATCGTTGTTACTATTTATTGCGTTAATTTGAAGTTTAAAAAGACCATCACTGTCTATACAAGTAACATTATTTTAGATGTAACTTAACTTTTTTTAAATTAGTTTACACGAGTATATTTTTTAGTTGATGCGGTTTATAAATGCATGTATTTGGTCAATTTAACTCGTCCCTGGGTTATTTCGTAACATAATTGTCAAATACGAGAAGGCACTCTTCTTTTTGTGGTTCTCCGATTAAACCCTATCGGTGATACGAATGCATATATTTATAGCATATTTTCGATTAGTTATAGCTCTAATGTTCAAACTACGAGGTTTTTCTCTGATCATGATTTACCTATTTCTGTCTGCTAGATCGGGTAATGATAGAGGAATGATGATTAATTTAATCAAATTGTTAATGACAATACTGGAGGTGACATCAACTAATTAAATTGATACGGAATCCCAGCTATGGCATACGGAAAATGTTTTAATGGAAAAAAGCCTTTGTTAGAGCTATGTCATTGGTTGCGGAAAAGCTTCTAAATGTGTTTTAATTCGGTGCAAGTAAAGCACAACTACCTGACGTTGTCTTCGGCTATTTTCATTCACCTGTCTTCATAACTAATTAATTCTATAATAAAGTGTTATTTCATCAAGCTAATATAGTTTCAATATGATATTGAAGCGAAGTCAGCCTATCAATGTTATACTTTCGATGAATTCATGAGCTGAAAGACGTGAGGAACGGGTTAATACACTGGAACGGGACTACATCTGTATATTCCTCACGATTCTATCAACTCTCTTCAAACCTAAGCGATCCAGATGTTGCCGCCATTAACGTGCCAAACTAGAGACAAATGGACTAATTCCTGCGATAACTTCGTGCAAATACCAAATACATCTGCAAGTACGTATGTCGTCAGTTTATGTGTCCCACGCCATTATGCGCCCCAATAAAACATTTTCCGTATGCCCTAGCTGGGATTCCGTATCAAATACTATCAATGTAATTAGCATAGGAAAGGAATTTACCCTATCCCTCGCCATCCGCCACTCTCAAACAGCCGTCAGCGACACCTATCGCCAACATTTGATAAGGACCCGATTTACTGCCAATGATAATTCCCCCCCCCCACATATGTTCAGATACCACCAATGCTTGTTCAATACGAATACCATACATTGCCATACATTCCCCATTATTACCGCCACACACTAACCTTGAAATATTTCTGGTAATCTATAAAAGTCATGTCGCGATATTTCACATTGATACACCAATGATTTTAAGTCACTGGTGTATAGCGTGTGTTGATTGGTCAATACCCTCGGTCATATAACGAAAATCGTTCGATGATTGGCTGGAATGTGTATTGGTGAGTTGATGACAAACTGTCGGGATCATTAGGTGACGATCATGACGGTGATAATCATGTGATCGACGATGGACCAAACAAAGTTATAATTGAGGTTAACAAAAGATCAGAAGCCAAGGGTAATTAATCAAATGATTGTATAAGGACAGGGCACACTTTGATGCTTTGAAATAGTCAATTTTAATTCCAAACCTTCTACCATAAAAACATTTTTTACACGAAGCAGTGTATGATACCTGTATATAAATTATTACATGGTTTAATGAATAAATTGTTATGACTAGCTACGGTCTCTTATTATCACGACAACGCACTACGTGTATATTGTACACAATCATGTGCTGTACTCATTCTTCCACCACCCTCAAGGCAATGCTCCCTCCCATGAATATTTCCCCCCACACACACACACACACACGCGCGCGCGCACTCTAATCCCATACATTGAAGAATGGTTCTTTGATATTTCAGTCGGCTAATATCAGAGGAATAGGAAAGGTATTTCAGAAACGTTTTATTGGTACACATAAACTGACGACATATCTAAACTAAGCTATTTTAACTTCTGATCGGTTTTTCCAAAATTGACGGCATTCCATTTGGGCTAAAAACGTACACCCCGCGTCGGTACACGCCATTTTAAGCTGACCAGCCAAACGAATCTACATGCCGTAACTTATAGTGTTATGTTTAGATGAACTTGCTTTTTTAATAGCCTACGCCCCATTTGCTGGACTTTGTACAAAGGCGATACCATCAGGTTAAAATCGTAACCTGGCAATTTCGTTTACAGTAAGTGAACTTCGTCCTACCGTCGTTGCCTTCAGTATACGGGCTGATAGCGTGGCATATAAACAGATCCTAACCACATTACGTATGCTACAATTTGTATCAGATGCGAAAGTACACGTGTATATTTAGTTTGTATAAACGTCCATGTGTGTACACGTTCGGATGTGTCTCTGTTTTACTCGCATCTGTGTATGTAAAATGTAAACGTTGCTGTTTTGCGGCCACCTTTCTGCACAAGGTCGGCTAAATGGGCCGAGCGACCTCCAAAGCTAATGGAGCGAAGTGGAAGATGAAACACCCTTCAGACATATCCCGGCCGGGGTTTGAATCCAGGTGCTATAGATATGTGACCATCTGCGCTACCGGTTAGGCAACGGAGGCGCCCCGCACGTGTGTATGTGCACTGAAAAAGGTCCGTGGGTGTGTGTATGATTGTGCCTATGCGTTTGTATTTAATTTTACGCATTACTCGAAATGTTCACGTTCAATTCCATAGCCGCTTCAGCGACGCTTTCGGGATTCGTAATTGAGTAAAAGTCCGATCTTAGTTTTACCCATTTGTTAACTAAGAAACATCGCTCCATTTATCTAGCTGTAATGTTACGGGGATGCATCACTTCGCTTTCCCTCAAAATAGCCAATCGATCACCCCTCATCTGATATTCCGGATGCGAGCTATCAATCACTCATCTTCCCGCTAATCGATTTCGTCACCGTTTCCACGAACAACAGTTAATTGGTAAATTAATGAAGCTAGCTATCTTTTCTCTAAATCCAATCACGCCGTTATCTATCCGGAAGGGACACGGAGCCCAGGACTGTGAAATAACGGCGGTGTAAGACGATTAGTCGTTAACGATGTTTTAAACTTCCTCACGATTTGATAGAGGATTTCTGATAGCGACACAGAACCGCATCACCGATTGTTCGTTTATCAATATTACCGTTTGTGTGGTTTTCAAATATTAATAATAACACAATGGAATTGGTTTAAACCCACAATGCGGGGCGACTCCGTGGTCTAGCGGTAACGTGTTGGACCACAGATCACTACCACCCGTGTTCGAATCTCGGAGTGGTATTATAGTCTATTTGAACTAGGATGCTCTTGGACTATAATCTGCTGGTTACTTTAGCCATGATATATCGCAAATAACCAACAAATATGTACAAAATGCACTGAATAACCGAATGAATTTTGTTCAAGAATTAATTTCGGCACATTTCTGCATGTCGTATGATGCGACTAAAAGTTGATGACAAGAAATACCTCGCTCGCTCGCTCGCTCGCTCACTCACGCACTCACTCACTCACTCACTCACTCACTCACTCACTCGACCTCAGGAAAAGTGAAGGTCACGAAAAACGTCCGAGTATTATCTTGACATTGACCATTAAGTGGGAGTACACCATTCTGATAGCCGCCATTCCTTTGTGTCACAGTTATTACACCTAGGACACAACCCGAACTAGCGCCCTCTGGCGTCCGTCGGATTACCAAATTTAAGTGCACAAAATAAAGATAAGACGGGAACCATGCGACGCTGAATGAGTGACGTGTGTCCCGGGAGAGACGGTTTATTGGTTTCTCCTATTCCCATTTCCCCGCCTTTATTCCCGCTAACAGACGGCGAAATAGTTTGGTGCGATATAGATGCGACAATCGGAATTCTAAAGGTCAGACGCGGAATTTCTTTTCCATTCTTTCCCCGGTTGCTGCCGACTTACCAAGATTGTTGTACGTTTGACTGGATGTCTTCCTTATTAAGGCTGTAATGTGTCGACAATGGGCTGGTCTGATTACTTCGGCTACTACTCCGACTACAACGTCTGGACTGTTGCATAGCGAGTGGTTTTGTTAACGAGGGTGATTTTTGCCGGTCCACATTCCACACTGGGCAATTCCAATCCGACAAGACGCAAGGGGATCCGGATTATCTGGCTGGGATTGGCGCATTATTTATATATCCGATGTCAAGTGAAAGGGAATTTGTAAAGTTTTAAGCTTTGACTCACTCCCCCCTCTCTCTCCTGTCTGTTTCTCTGTCTGCCTGCCTGTCTCTGTCTCCCTCTCTCTATCTTTCACCCTTTCCCTTCCCCCCCTCTCTCTCTCTCTCACTCCACCTCTCTCCCTTCCCCCCCCCCCCTCCCCACATATCTCTCCCTTTCTATTGATAACTCCTATAGTTTATAGCTTATAACCTAGAAATTGATAGCCGTGATGGCACAGTTAGTTAGAGCGTAGGACTCATAACCGAAGGATCGCGGGTTCGAGGCCCCGGAGCTGCAATGCTGTCGTGTGGCAACTGGTTCACTCAGCCAGTAATAAGAACCTGACAGGACGTGATGGCTATGTGACTGAGTATGCACCCTTGGTGTGTTGGATTAAAACGGGTCTCAGTCAGGGATAATAATACTCTAAAGCACCTTAGACTAGCTATCTAGATGAATAGAGCGCTATATAAATGTCACGTTGTATTATTATTATTATTATTATTATTATTATTAACAACTACAACAACAACACAATAACCACACCAATAACTACAAATAGCAGCAGATTTATGACCATATTCTTAGCGCAAAAAATACGTATCACAAACTTACTCATTGGGTCGGTCAGTCGGCCATTCAAGCCCTTGATCAATCAATCAATCAATCAACCAATCAATCAATCAATCAGTCAATTAGTCAATAATTTTGTCTGTAAGTCAATCAGCCAGGGAGACGTTGATGTGCAAGATTCATCTTGATATTTGTGTATGTATTAGTGTGTGTGTGTGTTTGTTTGTTTGTTGTTAGTAGACCTGATTCTTCCATCACAAATCGTAGCCGCATTAAAAGTTAAATTACAACTCCTTATTTCAGATAAACAATGTATGAATCACATATCTCAGTGTTTCAACCTCACATTCACAACTGAGCCATTCATCTGTCCGACGAGGGGGCGTTTTCGTCATCCGGAAAACGACTGGATGTACTACATCTGCGCTCGATCGAAGGAGCGCGCATGCGTGTGCGCATGCCCGCTAGCCAAGACGTTCGATCCGGCCCGAAGGATTTGTCGGCGGACTTCAGCGGTTAGCGTTAATGGCTACATTACCGAACGGGTCAAGACGAAGATGACCGTCCACACAACAACAACAACAACAACAACAGCAACAACAACAACTAATACATTGAATGCCTTTAATTACCAGGACAAAGAGACGAGCCCAATATTAGCGAGTAACGACGAGAGAACCACACCTCATGAACTACACCAACTGCCGTCAGAGGGCGCCTACACGACGTCGGGTACTCGCCGTATGTTAAAAAGACGCCAAAGTATACCCCATGACCTGTCGCCGGTCAACGACAATTCGCTATTTCCGGCGTGGGCTATAGCCTTGCTGGTGATGATCGGTGTGATACTGATGATGTTCGTGGTTCTTGTCATGTACTGAGAACCAGAAGGAACCCGACTCCGTGTGTTAGCGAGTCGGGGTTCTCTTGACGGATAGCTGACGGTGTTATGAATAGAACGAAAGGGCACCGAGGTCTTTGAAGTGAAGTCGTACTTCTGAAACAACAAGAAAAAGATTCCGACAGCATTGTGACATTGTCTCTGCTGCTATAATAATAATAATAATTATCATTTTTTATTATTATTATTATTATTATTATTATTATTATTATTAGCCTAAAAATTATCTTAGCTCACCAGAAAGATATTATTATTATTTTATTTTATTTATTTTTATTTTATTTTATTTTTGATAAACGATATTACAGGTGACAACACACATACATTGAGTGTTTATCTACTATATTATAATGGGACTGAAACCATATTGCTTCTGTTACGAGCCTAAAAAGTTTTCTCTTAGCTCATCAGAAATATATTATTACTAGTAGTAGTAGTAATAATGATAGTAGTATTAGTAGTAGTTATTGTTGTTGTTGTTGTTGTTGATGCTGTTGTGTTTATTGTATTCCTCGTATAATACCCCATTTCGTATTACGAATATTCAGATATAACAGGTAATAATGATCCTTTTTGTCATTATAATAACATTAATGGTCTAATCAAGCCGTTCCCCGTACACCATTTATTTTGTGTGAGTATATTTTATTAAGATCCAGAACAATCCTAGAATCATCATATTATTTCGTGTCTACAGTTATTACTATATGTTATATTTATTTATATTCCCACACAGTACTATTTACATGCAGCACTTTACGGGTTTTCAATTGTAAACATTAGTAAGGCAGAAAATTTGTTTTACGTATTAGCTGTAGAGTGTTGTAAATAAATGGATAGCATGTGGATTAACTATACAAATAATAATAATTAAAGAAAAACAGATGTACACATAAAGATAACGAATGATATTCGTACTGTAATTATTTCGCTGACTTGAATAATAAGACATGGCAGCATCAAAACAGTTTACGTTACGTTGATATGGTAACAAGGAAGATATTAAATCAATGAATGCATTTCAATCTATCATTAATAAATAAAGCAATATTCGTAGGTAATATCTCGACGTCTATCTGGTGAAATCCACAAGACGTCTTTTTCCATTCGTAATTGTCCACACGTAGAAGATCAAAGGGAATGGATACTCTAACTGTTCTTCTGTATTAAGGTCCACGTAAATAATGATTTAATGTCTGAAATTGAATAATGCATAATAAAACTTTATTGTGCACCAGAAGAGGCAAATCACTTATCTAAATAATTAATCTCTAAAATTCAACAACGCGTGATCTAGTTTATCAGAAGACTGATCTGAGGGGATCAACGTACACAGGTCTTCAGTCTCAGCACCTGGATACGATGGAAGGCACACATAGAATGTGTTACTATTTAAAACATCCAATCAAACGTTGGACACTAATATACACGTATACACAAATAATTACAAACGACCGAGTTGTATCAAAATGTTCATCAAAATTTAATGTTGCGGTTCATTCTTGTGGGTGTTTTTGTTTGTTTGCTGGTGTTAAATAGGGGAAGGGCTTTGATAATTCATCGCACTCACATACGCTCATCCAAGCGCGCCCACGCACACGCACATAAAATGATAGTAGAGATTCGCATGCTAAATTCATAAGAAGTGAAACAGAATATTTGCAGATATCAAGTGCTACTAGTTTTTTGTTGGTTTTACGATCTATTTGGTTTTTGTTCTAACTAAAAGCGTTCGCTTCCCGTTTGCTTCTTGTTTATTTCCCGTTTGATTCCTGTTTATTTCCCGTTTACTTCCCGTTTTCTTCCTGTTTCCTCTTTCTGATGCCATAATCAGGATCAAAGCCTCCATCTCCGAGCTAAATGGACGCTTTGGTTAAACGTGTTCGCTTCCGGGCTGCACTTAAGGACAACAACAAAAATAGACGCCTTAAGCTTATCAGTAATAGTTAGCTTGGAATGTGATGGAACACAGTGGCTAATCGGGGAATGGGCCGGGGTGCGGGGGGGGGGGCGGCGTGGAGGTGAAGATGGAGGGGAGAGGGAAGGGGGAGCGGCGGATGTCTTTAACTGAAGGGAAAGGCATCACGCGAACTTGTTTCAGGTTGAATAAAGCTCAAAGCATTTGGCGCTTAAACAGAACTAGAAAGGGAAATTTAAAAATGTATAAATATGTAATATATACATCATCAACATTGACATTAATTACATCAATAATCATCATATTGAGTTTGACATATTTCTGACGGAGACGTTATAATATTTACCTACTGGCATCTATAATTACCCGGAACCATTTTAGATAAGGATTTACAATTAGCTGATCTAGGCGACCAAATTTTCTAAATTGATGTAGTTTTTATTTTATTTCATAGCCCACAGGTAGCTCACAGGTAGCTCACAGGTAGCTCACAGGTTGCTCACGGGTAGCTTGAATATATTAACGAATTCCCAATTATGCTTGAGCAGATGGCTTCCCTTTCTCTTATTATGAACCTGTACTATATCGTGCCGTAACCGAGTGATGGGGAGCTAACTGTTTCTATATCCCAACTATGTGTACTTTATCTACAGTAATCCATGTTGCTAAAATTTATATAAAGATCATATAATGAGGATGTAAAAATCATCATAGTGTCTCTTAAGTCAGTGACTTTGTGAAGATAAATACGAAAATGAGGCTTACTTAACGTTTAGAAATATATATAATTATCGAAAGAATATATTTTTCATCTACAATATATATATATATATATATATATATATATATATATATATATATATATATATATGTATATATATATATAATATCATATATTTATGGGTTTCTTGGAAACCTTAAGAATAAAACAGTCAGCTGTAAAATGTCTTTACGTTCTATAATTCAAACCCTTTTCGTAGCTGTTAATAACCAAATTTTATATATTAATGTGTGTGTGTGTGTGTGTGTGTGTGTGTGTGTGTGTGTGTGTGCGTGTTAATGCACGCGCGCACGCACACACACACACACACAAACATATTGCACGGCAATTGTAGATATGAGAAATTAGTTTTGTTTCATAAACTATAATATGATTTTTGCACTTTTTTATTTATTTCTATAAGATATTACTATACATGAATTTAGATAAGGAGTAATGGAACAAACAAAAGTGTTGATTTTTAATTTCTTTACATGATATAAAACTGTTAGAAAGAATTGCTTCGGTGAACATAGGACTTGAAATAGTTACAAATCCCTGGAAAAGAATTGTTTTGCCCAATTTAACTGGAACCTATGTTAAATTGTCATAACATGTTAAGGAACTTAAGTATATATAGAGGAACTGAATCACCTCAAACCGCGGTGCTATAAAATATATATCTGATCAATAATCCAGTTCCAATGTTACACAGCCAGTAATAACCATTTTGTCCGTATGTGGTAACGTAGCTCCCCCAAGTGATTAATAAATAAAACATTTGCTCCGGGTTCTTTCCTCGGGTGTTTTATAATACAAGCGATTCTCCGGGTTTTTAATTGAATTTATATTATTTTTTCTTAACGTTTAGGGTCAAGTTTAGATTAATAAAAACCAACTATTAACATAATGACGTAAACAACCGAATGTGCCATGCAGTGATACACGTAAAAGTGTCATGTCTCTGTCTTTTGAAGCCATTAGGGTATATTTGGATTATTTATGCGACAGTTAATACTACTACTACTACTACTACTACTACTAATAATAATAATAATAATAATAATAATAATTAATAATAATAGTATAGCTGTATTAAAAAAATGTTCTGACTCACATAGCACAAACGCATTTTATACATAAATAGGTGTTGTATACAATTGAACATTGAATGTGCTATGTTAACACATTGATATACTGACACCATACCTCCGTATCTCAGTCTATCTGTTGTCAAATAATAAAATATATCGTAATTTATTTCTTACTTTATATGTCCTTCGTATTTTCTTTCTTTATGCCTGTTAATGGGAAGATTAATCGATTTTATCGCCATTTTAGAACAGTGTAATAAATATTAGTAAAATGACAACCTTTGACACCCGAACCTGACCTTCTCATACAAAACACACACGTTTCAGCCAATTCAACTGTACATAGATATTGTAATTTAGAATTCTGTATAACTTTAGAATATTAGTTAAATGCGGAGATTAATTAAATGAAGATTATCACGAGGTTCTTGTTATTAACCGGACGTTCTCCAGCCAAGCGCCATGTAGAGGTAATTATAACGTTTTGCCCCTGATGAATGGTCCACTTAATGAGATCCTGATCTTAAATATCATCCATCCTTTGTCCATATGGCGGCTAAAACGTATTACTGATGCCGATAATTTAGTTGTGTATTTCCTTTTGTTATTGTGTGTACTGATAAAATGTTGATATGTCAGTAGATATTTCATCTTCTATCCTATATCATAAACCATATTATACTCTAGTATAACAGGCAACTGTGCTAGGACACAAGAGACAGGCTAATTACTGTTATCTGGGTTGTTATGGGTGATCGGGAGCTGTATATTTAGAACAGTCTACTATCATCGTTGAAAGACATTGGCTGTAAATGAGTCACGTGTCATTTAAATCAACCGTCACCATCCGACTATAAGTTCGTCTACCTGAACCACGATGACTCAGGAGCGCGTCATCAGGAGAAGATTATGTTAAATCATCTGACAATTATCTGACAATCATCTGACACGGCTTCATCCAATCAGACTTGGTTCATGCTGACCCCAGGGTCATCATTAATGTATCTTCTTCATTTCCTTATTGTTTTTATATATCTAGTAATAAAGATAAATTGTCATCCACACTAACAACAACAACAACAACAAATATATATGTTTATATATATATATATATATATATATATATATATATATATATATTAATTACAGTTAATCTGGATAATCAGGTAATATGTATATTACCTGATTATACAGATTAACTGTAACATCACACCCAACACAGACCCCCATATATATATATATATATATATATATATATATATATATATATATATATATATATATATATATATATATATATATATATATATATATATATATATATATATATATATATATATATATATATATATATATATATCAGTGTTGCAATTACCTCACAGATTCATCAGACATCAACTCCTAAAAGTTGTCAGCCATGATGAAAGGTTGCCACAAGAGAATGGTGGCTCAAAAAAAGCTGGATGTGCAAGAAAACAGTGATGGGGCGATGTATTAATACAGTGGTAAAGAGGCATAATAGTTGATCATTTATGCATGATGGGGTGAATACTTACCAATGTAAATAGGTTTACAAATGTAGGTGTGACGAGGTCAAGAAAAAAAGTTCAATAACTTTAAGCTTATTTTTACCATGTGAAATACGAAACAACTAACGATTTAGTTATTAAACATCCACCTTTATTTCAACATAAAACAAAAGGTTCATTTAAACAGTTTAATCACTGGGAGGATCAGATTTCCCTAGTTAAAAAATCTGAATAACGATCAAATTCAGCAACATCTGGAGGCATTATGGTAGCATCATACAGGTTATTTGCAATTATCGGGTCAACCTTTTCCTAATTTTGGTGGGATTTAATCCCAAAATATCCATGTTGCCTGTTGCCGATAAACTGACATAATTCGTTCAGATTTATGTGGCTAAATTCCGAGAACAGGTTATATATGTGTATGCTTGCCATCGATTATATTATTAACTTAAACTAAAGAGATAGAAATTGTACAGTTTAAACATTGCTAACTATCATGGTTCTGGAGATATTGACTTGCAAAGTTGGTAGAAATAAATTGAACTTAATAAAATCCAGAATTTGGCTTGACCTGCCAACCAAAAAGCTTCATTTCATTGCCGTTGTAGATAGAGTTATGACACAGCTCGCAGCCCTGAAAGCATCAGGTCTATGTGCCAATTAATTAAAATGTTATCAGGGTTCAAACAGGGGCGCCACTGAACTCGATTCTTTTCCAGCGAAGTTTTGTCATTATTATTATAATTATTATTCTCCCATGTGACGTTAATAGTAAATGCCTTATTATCCTCTCTGACATAGAATTGTTTATTTACTGATCAACAGCTATCTGTAATAATTTTTATTATTAGTTCTGTATTATCGCCCTAATCGTCACAAAATTCAGCTCCTTCCTGTCAGTTAAGTTACATGTATTTTTTAGACGCCCGGTAGTCACCGCTATTTTAGCGACGCCCGGTATCAGTACAGTTTTTGTACACTGACTGTCACCATTGTTGTAAATGTTTCACTGTCTGTCAATGCGAATTTGTGTGTAATGTATTTTGTATGCGCTGTTACAACTATATAGCATGTCTCGTTCACTATTGGTTGTCAAACTAACGCTGAAAGTATTATTTGAATTCTATGCAAATTATTACCAATATTATTATTATTATTATTATTGTTATTATCAGAGATCGCCAATTCCAGATTATAGCTACGAGCCGTAAGTTGTTTCTCACATGTATGCGTTGAATAATGATAAGTAAATATTTGGTAATCAGGTAATATATGTCGAATAAACGCATGTTTACTATCTCATGTTTACTACTTAAACAGTTAATGTAGCATAAACAATGAGTTTATATTTATATATGAATGTAAACGTTTGAATTATAGCTCACTTTAATACGCCATAGGAAATTGTGGAATGTATATATATTTGGGCAGAAGTTAACTGATATTATGAACATGTGTGGGTTTTTGTTTTTCGTAATTGTATGTCCAGGAAAGGTATTTTATTTGTTTAGTGTCACATACGTCATCAAATACATCTGATGCGAAAGGGAATTTACTTGGAGAGCCCAGTACAGTACAGTACAGTACAGACCATACACTATACCCATTCTAACCAGCTACCTAGGGCGCCTCCGTCGTCTAACTGGTAGATGGTAGTGATCATTGATCCAACGCGCTGAGTTCGAATCTCGGCGTGGGCATATCTGATGGGTGTTTCATCTTTGACTTCGCTTCATTACCTTTGGAGTTTGCTCGGCCCATTTAGCCTACTATGTGGACAAAAATGGCCGTGAAACACCAATCATCATCGAACTAGCGACCCTAGGGTCTATAGAACTACCGATAATACAGAACCACCTATTCTCGAAGAAAGCGAACGTCTTACTGATGCCGAAGACAAGTTAAGCCACACTCTCGTTGTATTTAATGAGGATTTTTCTTATTAACCGTGTGCTGTTGTGTATATTGTGAATATCTTGTATAAATGTGTGTCACTTTTCATCTCAGTTCGAGTTATTGTCTCTAGCAATCTGGGTGAGCTCGTAGTTTTTGATGCCAGTTCAACTCCTGGAATCAACATCGGCTTCCTTTTTCTGACACTAATCGAGTCTTGCCGTTGGAGCCATAAGAAGCTGTCGTATCGTCTATCGTTCGGACACGTTATTTATATGTTCAAAGATTTAGAAGTAGTAATGAATCAACCGTAATTTAATCAACTGATTTTATACTGAACGAGCTAAGATAACTGAAACGAACAAAGCGTTTTCTCAGAATGGATAAATGGCTAAACGTATACAAATAGATGAACAGTTGAGAAGAGTAACATGGAGAATATCCTTACATGATTCAATCCCTGATATCTATCAATTTAATACAATAAACCTGATATCTCATACAGCACCTATCTATAGCTATATATATATATATATATATATTATACAGCTTAACATACATTTAATAAATGTAATTTGTTAGTTCAGTTCGGCACATATCCTTCGATGACTTCATATTCTCTGATCATATTTCATTAATTGAATTCTGGAAGTAAAAATCTCAATGTGCCATAGAGGAAAAGTTGCTATTTTAAGGCCACTTTTGTACACTCGGTACACTAAATAGCCTGGGATTTGAACTACGATTCCTGATGCTTGTGACTAACATCGCAAACAGTTCGGCCAGTGAAATGCGCCCAAGATGGAAGCAAGAAAAAGTTAAACGTTCAATAAATATACCTGTACTATATTGGTTACTTTTTGTATGGTTCCTGATTGGGAGAGTTGCAGCTTCAATCCAATGGGCGTGCCTCCGTGGTCTAGCGGTAGCGTATCGGACCACAGATCACTACCACCCGTGTTCGAATCTCGGCGTGGGCATATCTGAAGGTTGTTGCATCTTTGACTTCGCTTCATTACCTTTGGAGGTCGCTCGGCCCATTTAGCCTACCATGTGCGCAAAAGTGGCCGTAAAAAATCAATCATCATCATCATCATCACCAATGTTTTATATATATTTCAAGTTATTTTACTAGATCTCTATGCATCATCAAATACATTTAGAATATATAGATTTCTATATAGAAAGAAGGACCATGACCAATTCCACTGATGATTGATAGTGCGATGTAAACAAACGACCGTCGTACACAGTTTCTCTTCTTTCTCAAAACCTTTAATTCCTAGCATACACATATTGAACCATCCGTAATTTGCTTGTATTTCATCGCAAGAACTGCTCGATATGCCGATGCCGGTTCAGCCTGCACTGCAATGTACACCTGCTGCCACACGACAAATGATGTCTTGTGTTTGTCATCGGTTGGAAAGAACTATAAAAACAGAAAGTTAATGTTGGAATATAGATGGCAAAATACGCTGTTCGAAAAACAGAGGACAAAGTAGCCGCGAGTCTTGTGAAAGGCAAATGAGTTTGAAAAGACAAGTTTCAGTTAGATTATTGTACCTATAGCAACGGTGAAACAATCGTCAATTATTGATAATATTATGTATGTTGAAAACGCGGAATAATATTGGAAGATGGAAGCTCGTTCATTAATTGTTCTTTATTTGATGATAAACATCCAAATTCACCATAATATTAGAAGTAGATAATATTTATTTGTTCTGTGACATTTAATTTGAATGTTCAAATATACGAATGCAAGAAATTTGAATGCCATAATTTACTATTTAGGCACACTAATATGGCTCTGTGTACACTCACCTGGGAGCGTCTATAATTGTAATTTCGTCACATACTCTCTCGACAGAAAAGATATTCAAGTCATGTTTTAAACATAAATTAGGCCTACAGCAAATTAGAATAATTAGCTATATGCCCTTTTGATTATCCATGGGAGTTTCTCAAGTTGCATCTTCATAATGAATGGGAAATAAAATTACCCCCCCCCCCTCCCCCCAACAAAAAAACACATTTTGTGCATCTTTTAATTAAAACTATTGATTACATTTCTTTTTATCTGTTAGGAACAATTTCGTTAGTTATGTTTGCGTGTTTATTTGTATTTCCCTATGGTAGTCAAATATATCTAATGTCATAATGGCTTGGGAAACCAATTTTATAAATACGCATTATGAAGCAAACTGCACTTTGCCAGCTGAGTTAATAATAATTAGATATGTGAACGTAATTGAAACAAAAACAAATCCTCAATTTAGAGGATGGGAAAGTTAATATAGAAGAGATAATGCAGCTTCTATGTTCGAGCATGTGCACAATTACAGACATGGCATATTATGGAATTAATATATATTCATTTTAGCATTGGTTTATTTACCACATTCATCAACAAACAACACCAATGCTTTAAAACGACCTACACAGGAATATTAACACAATGGGATCCAATTAATTATATATAATTCGATTGTGAACGACCGTTTGCCCGAAATAAATAGAATAACAACTAACTACAGGCTATGATAGATACACCTACTTAATAACAGTTTAACATGTACAGCAGATCCATGTTTTATATATATATATATATAGAGAGAGAGAGAGAGAGAGAGCAATTATTTGAAAGCAAAACAATGTTATTAATTGAAAACTCTATTTAATGGACACACAAACAATCAACAACAGAATTCGTTTGTTGTTGTTGCTGCTGCTGTTGTTGATGTTCGTCAATTTGGTAAGGGTTAGATGGGTTACAAATAACTGACATGACTCGCTCGTCTACTTCAATCGACTGAATCACATTGTCTTTTCTTGCCGCTTGGTGCGCTGTGTCTTCAATGTCCAATAGAAAATGGTGTGTACAGCTTCTTCCAGACATGGAGTCCATTCCATTTTGTCAATTCCAATTCCACTCAATTCCATTTGGTCAATTTCAATTCCACCTCAAATTTATCAATTCAATTCCAATTCCAGATGTTCCAAGTCCAGTTCCGCTTTTTCCCCCTACTCTTTTTTGAGTAATACCTTTTACCATGAGTAGGTACTCTGAGTACCTACTTGAAATACCTACTCCGAGTAGTTTATATTCCAAGTAGGATTGTTATGGAAGAAATATTTCAGAATAAAACAATTAAATGATAAATTAATTTGTGGATTATTTTTTGGCCGTTCTAAACATTGAAATGGGCGTAAAGATTACTGGGATGCTATTTGGTAGTGTTAGCGTGTTGTGGATGAAGCCCAGGGTATCCAGACCATTTTAATTGCTTAAATGCTCACGTGCGGTGCCACAGTCAGTGTGCATATTTGATATATATATATATATATATATATATATATATATATATAAAATTTAAGGAAACAAAGTTCTGGATCACATGTAAGTGGTAACGTGGTAAAAATAGGGCAAGCCTAACCACAAGGTGCTTTTAACTAAAGAGATATTTGATTATATCAATTGGTGAGTGCATCCCCATGTAAGAGTATATTTTATAATCATCAAAGATGTGTTTATATTCCAATGTCCAGTAGGAGCCTTGAAACGAATGTTTTTGCTTAGTTCTGCCCAGCAGGGGATGTATCCTGTACGTACTTTCAGAATCCTGCTGGGTACTAAACCACTGACATATGGTAAGTTTACAAAATATCTCAAATGGTTATTAAAACAGTTAGGTCTGGAGACAGGCTATAGTAATCACAGTTTTAGGAGAGGGCAAGTTTTGGCTCCAGATTGGCATTCCCGGTGAGATGATAAAATTAATTCATTCCTAAATAGTAATATATCTATATAGATTACAGGTATGCTAAGTGGTGGTGTCACAGTGTTGGGAGCGGAACCCACAGTATCCAGACCATTTTAATTAGTTAAATGCTCACTTGGGGTGCAGCGGTCGGTATGCGTATCTGATATATATTTATATATATATATATATATATATAAGGAACCAAAGTTTGGGATCATTATCGTTCCACTATATTGGTAACACCACATATAAATGTTAATATTGTAAAATGGAAAATTAATTGCTGGATTTAATTTTTGTGTAGGAAACTTCAATTCCAATTAATAATTTCCCAATTCCAATTCAACAAATTTCATTTCCAATTCCATTTTTATTTAAATAATCAATTATAATTCCGGAATTGACCAATTCCGGAATTGAATTGACCCCACGTCTAGCTTCTTCGATAGCATCTACTATATAAAAATATCAGACTGTTTCTGGAATGTATACGCGCGCAGACGTGTGCAGGTGTGCGTAATTTACGTCTGTGTGTGTGTGTGTGTGACCAAAGAAATTAACACACAGAAAATTGCGCACCAGCAGACAATATATATATATATATATATATATATATCAGTGTGTGTGTATGTGTGTGTGTGTTATTGACTAACACTGGACTAGTTAGCGTATACGCCATTAATTCTTTATTTAGTTAATATGATGTTCAGTGATTGTTTTTGTCGCTGAAGGTACACCATGACGCCGATATGTTCTAAGAGAGAACTATTGTCTTATTTAGCAGGACATCTAAACAAATATCACGGAACTCCGATCGGATAAACCACGATAATCTACCGGCGAAAATATAGGTTACTGTAAACCACAAATGTTTCACGACCTTCTTATATCGCGACTTTTACGAAATATGAAAATTAAATTAAAGGACGAAACTTTCCGTACCTCTCACGAAAATCCTTTTTGCGGAAAATGACATCAGTTACTGCCTTGCCACATATATACTAATAGCATCAGAAGTTGTGGCTTCTCTGCGGATCAAATTACCATACAGGAAACCGCAACTGTGATCAGATGTGTCATACGTTGACTTGTGTTGTCTATGGTGAAAGTAAAATAACATTTTCTAAATTGATAGAACCAAAATATTGTTTCGGCGGGGACAATTGCCTGTTGGGTATACCTAATAGTCTACAAAGGCAAAAGAACATTAATGGTCGCCAACACTTCCAGGTTTACAGTAATCTGGCTGAGAAATAAAACAGAACGCTATACAGTCATATCCCGCCAGGCGTGACGTAACCCAGTTTTTTTTTAAAGTAAATCAGTCGTAAAGTCTTAAAATGCCTTTCGATGTAAATATTTTATTTTACATACATTTTAAATATTTTAACGTGTTTTATTGTATTTAAATTTTTAGTTTCTCTTAACTGTTATTGTTGATTTATTTATTTCACGTAATTTTATTAGGACGTAGGTGTCGTAGGTGGGTGACGTAACATCGGACGTAAAGACATTAGCTGAACTGAATTTACTCTAGAAAAGTGACGTAAACAGTAAAAGCGAATTTGACGTGAGTAGAAATGATGTAAAGCGGGGGGGGGTTATGGTATTTACATTAGATATTTACATTAATATTGAACTGTTGCTGAGCATATTATTGTTGACCACAGTAATAAATACCTATTTATATTAAAAGTTTAATTGATGATATTATTGCCAACATCTCGTTAACTGTGTGTGTGTGTGTGTGTGAGATAAGAGTATATGTATTTTATACACTCATATTTTACATATAGCACATTTTATTATATCGAACTATTCACAATTATCATTCATAATTAAAAGATATATTATTTAAGAACAAACTTTTTTTAAATTGGAGGTTAGGGAGGAGATACAAAATGGTGTACAAAGACTTGTATGTTTACAGCAAATATGTCCGAAAAATAAATAAAAAAATAGATATATGAATATACGACTATCCAGAAATTATTTAAAAAATTATTATAGATAATGTCAGGGCTTCCAGTCATAAGAATCACTTGATTGAGATATAATATAAATACATCGATGCCACGTCTTGATTAATAATTTTTAGAGTCGAAATTTCCATTGAAATGATCCCGTCTTTTGATTTGGGACATTCGACACAGGCACGCACGCACGCGCACGCACACATGCGCATACACACATAGCCCGCGCACACACTCACACACACACAGTATGATTTGTGTCCATGTAGATGAATATTTATGTTACCATTAAGTTGTCTAATATCATTAAGACTGTTGTTGTTGTTGTTGTTGTTGTTGTTGTTGTTGTTGACGACCTGTATTTAAAATGACAGACAACCGATATTAAGGCCAGTTATTATCAGTAAACATGGAATAATTAATCATATATAAAACATATAAATAATTATAACAGGATCAGTTTGAGATTGGTGTCTTTAACCTACTGTCCTCCTCTCAGCGCTGAATTGGGTAAAAGAATGTTTGATTCAACCACTCAGTGACAACCGCTCGGGCGTGACCACTCCGTGAGAACCGCTCAGGCGTGACCACAGCGGTGTATATTTTTAGCAGTTATGTCATTCATTCCCCCCCCCCCAATTACCGTATTTGCGACAACAACAAGCCATTTGTCACATGGCCCACACAAAACGAATAATAATAATAATAATAACCTTCCTGGTTGGTTCTGTTTCACTTTAAAACAACTGGCATAGTAAATCTTTCAGACCTCCGAAACGGACTACGTTAATGAACAAGATTGAGGATGTCTGTGAGGATGTCTGTGTCTAAATGTCATAACATTATTTGGATTGTTATTAATCTGTTGCTGTACTGTATATATCCCGTTACTTCTCTGTGTCTGTTTCGCGACATGTTGATAGTACGAGGATCGGAGCTCGCTCTATATGCCGTGAGTACATACTGTTTTATCAGGGAACGGGGGAAACTGTTATGGTTAGTATAAGACATTCGATCCTGCCGTCAAATAGGTTCTACCTCTCCTGTAATGATATAGTTGTGTTATATAATACTGTACGGGGCGCCTCCGTGGTCTAGCGGTGGCGTGTTGGACCACGGATCACTACCACCCGGGTTCGAATCTCGGCGTGGGCATATCTGAAGGTTGGTTCATCTTTGACTTCGCTTCGTTACCTTTGGAGGTCGCTCGGCCCATTTAGCCTACCGGGTGCACAAAGTGGCCGTAAAACATCAGTCATCATCATCATCGTCGTCATAATAGTGTACGCTTATCCCTAGCGGTTAACATGTATATACCACGTGACCACTGTACAGCAGTACAGAAAGACAGTTCACGTTCAAGACTGTGTTATGGACAAACAACGGTGCAGCCAACGTTACATCTCCGAACAGTATTTTACAAGACCGATTATACACGAACACAAGTTGACCGTATTCACAAAAGTGAAATACTTGTTAACATCATATTACTTTGTTGTTAATAATTTATTTGTCTAATTAGATTAATGAAGCATCTGAAGATGACAGTTTATTTTAGCTAAACCTAGTTTTGCTGCACGTGCATGTCCCCCGACCACTAGTCCCGCTATTGTACTCCACACTTGGAACATTATACATGCTGTATAATTTTATTTTATTCCATTATTAGCGTATCATGATATTATATTAAGTCTTGCAGTCAGTGCTATTTCGGATACATCCACTTCAACCCGGATGCAGCGATTTTCAACAAGACAAGCCAGCATCACACATACACATACATACACACACACACACACACACACATATATATATATATATATATATATATATGCGTGCGTGTGTGTGCGTGCGTGTGTGTGTGTCCATGCTACCATTCACCATGAAGCCAAAATATGGCATAGCAATATTACCAGTGAAATCTCTGCAAGCATCGGAGTTTTAATATGTTGTTGCCAACCAGCAACTCATTTTCTTCATCCAAGTCTGAAAGCCATCTATAACCAGAAAGAGACCTGTTTTTATTTAGAGTAACATGTACATTGCATCGAGGCGCTCTTTATCAGCCTTCTTTAATTTTAAGAGGACCTTCTCAGCTTCTGATTATCTGACACCACAGCTTGTCCTGCCATGCTCCTGTCTACACACCCCTTGCATATAATAGTCCCTTCTTGATCCCCCACTGGAGACAGGGGGGAAATTGCTACATCTTGATATAAATGTTTTACCCACATGGCTACGCCTTTCTTATTGCGACAAAATCGCAATACCTGATATTTTTGTCCGCATCGAATTTGAGCTACGGACGTCCCTGATGCGAGCCGGACATAAAATGACGTGGGTCCCGCTATTGTTCGTATTTACGTTTCGCTGAACTTACGCTGTCTTCTTTATTACTTTGTCCGGGTGAGAATATTTTGTACATTTCATGAAATTGAAAAAAGACTACATTTTAACTTGAATAAACCAAACGGACACAGCAAACGACTAAATCCATTGACCTGAAAGAAAACGATGCTCAGTGAGCGATAAAAGGTACAGATATCTACAGAGAAAATGAGGGTTGTTTTCCGCGATAATAGACTGGGCATATTGGAAGAACTTGAGACTGGTCACTGTGACTGTTGTTTTGGGTAATCACGTCGGTCCGTTGACGATTTTATTGGTCAGTAACCGTGTCTGGGGGCTTTTTGATATATCTACTTTATTATATAATATACATCGGTATATTTTATTGTGTACTTATGGATTTAAAAATAAGGCAATTCACGATTCTGGTCGTTGTTCTGATATGCTGTATACTTTGTTCAT
Source organism: Paralvinella palmiformis (assembly GCA_025642065.1). Taxonomy (NCBI): domain Eukaryota; kingdom Metazoa; phylum Annelida; class Polychaeta; order Terebellida; family Alvinellidae; genus Paralvinella; species Paralvinella palmiformis. Next base: position 30,565 of record JAODUP010000225.1, read on the forward strand.
ACACCCAGGTGGTCATTATATTGACAATAACTGGCAACACGGATCAAACCTACACCCTACCAGTAATTGGCATGATTCTGCCTCTAACAGATATAATTACACTGGTGATAAAGGTGACGTATCTCTCTCTCTCTCTCTCTCTCTCTGTGTGTGTGTGTGTGTATGTATGTATGTTGTGTGTGTGTGTGTGTGTGTGTGTGTGTGTGTGTGTGTGTGTGTGTGTGTGTGTGTGTGTGTGAGCTCCCTTTCATTCATACTCCACAAATAATATGAAATAGACTTAGTTGCGAGTTAACAAGTACCCAACATATACCGAAAGTGATGATTATTTTGGCGTTTATAACTTTACAGGGGTCAACCTTCCACCAAATATTGTTATATGTAGCCAGCTGTACTCTATTGTTAGCCTCGTCGACGATATGGCTATTGTCTCGGACAGGCTCTGTGAGTATTTTCACCCATCCATTCATTCTTCCATCTATCCATCCATCCAATTGACTGGACAACTGGCTGGACAACTGACTGAACGACTGACTGAACAACTGACTGGATAACTGACTGAACAACTGACTGAACAACTGACTGCATAGCTGACTGAACAACTGACTGAACAACTGACTGAACAACTGGCTGGACAACTGACTGAACAACTGACTGAATAAATGACTGAACAACCGACTGGACAACTGACTGAACAACTGACTGGACAACTGACTGAACAACTGGCTTGACAACTGACTGAACAACTGACTGGATAACTGGCTGGACAACTGACTGGACAACTGACTGGACAACTGACTGAACAACTAACTGAACAACTGATTGAGCATCCATCCATCCACTGACTGGATAGCTGACTGAACAACTGACTGAACAACTGGCTGGACAACTGACTGAACAACTGACTGAATAAATGACTGAACAACCGACTGGACAACTGACTGAACAACTGACTGAACAACTGACTGGACAACTAACTGAACAACTGGCTTGACAACTGACTGAACAACTGACTGAATAAATGACTGAACAACCGACTGGACAACTGACTGAACAACTGACTGGACAACTGACTGAACAACTGGCTTGACAACTGACTGAACAACTGACTGGATAACTGGCTGGACAACTGACTGGACAACTGACTGGACAACTGACTGAACAACTAACTGAACAACTGATTGAGCATCCATCCATCCATCCATCCAACCATCATTTATATGTTCTCTTTCACATTTTTCCTGTTTTATAGGAGACAAGTGTGTTACCTGTTCAGATGATTGGTAACGATAAAGAAACTATTTGTAAAACAGATGATAAATATATAGAGAAGACATTACCTAAAATAAAGACCAATACAGGTATATAGAATATTATTACCGTAATATATATTTAGAATTATATTGAATAATAATATAGAACAAATGCTAACTGGGTCCAATGAAAGATGCCCGCGCTCTCTCTTTCTATCTCTCTCTGTCCAAGTGTGTGTTATTTTGTGTGTGCGTGTGTGTGTGTGTGTGCGTGCGTGGTGTGTGTGTGTGTGTGTGTGTGTGTGTGTGTGTGTGTGTGTGTTAGCTTAATCACATATAGAATAATTAACAAGAATAAACCATAAAACTCACGTTATATTTACTAAATAGTTTCTTCTTCTATAAGTAGTATACCGTTTGTTTATTTGTTTGTTTGTTTGTTTCCTACAGGATACAGCGTGCTAGAAGTAGATCTCATAAATAAATTGACTACAATATAGCTCATAGGTGTTGGTAAATCAGCTAATATCATCACATTGCATCATCAATCATCATCAAACTGATTAGTTGGTGATATCATATTTATGTAAATGACATTGTGTTGATATTGTGTGTGTGAACGGGGGGGGGGGCATGGCGTAATTTGTTTTCTTTTTCACAGAATAGGACACTTCAGTATAATGTGTTTGTTTTTTTAATATTTTTGAAAATGTATTTTCGAGCAATATTTGTGGTGGCACAGCTATACTTTGATATTGTAAATATACGGGGTTTTTGCATTTTGATGAAGAGTTTTTGTTTCGGAGAGCGTGATGATCGTATGAGACGGTATGTGTGTGCATGCGTACACAATATAACTCATAGGTGTTGGTAAATCAGCTAATATCATCACATTGCATCATCAATCATCATCAAACTGATTAGTTGGTGATATCATATTTATGTAAATGACATTGTGTTGATATTGTGTGTGTGAACGGGGGGGGGGGCATGGCGTAATTTGTTTTCTTTTTCACAGAATAGGACACTTCAGTATAATGTGTTTGTTTTTTTAATATTTTTGAAAATGTATTTTCGAGCAATATTTGTGGTGGCACAGCTATACTTTGATATTGTAAATATACGGGGTTTTTGCATTTTGATGAAGAGTTTTTGTTTCGGAGAGCGTGATCGTATGAGACGGTATGTGTGTGCATGCGTACACAATATAGCTCATAGGTGTTGGTAAATCAGCTAATATCATCACATTACATCATCAATCATCATCAAACTGATTAGTTGGTGATATCATATTTATGTAAATGACATTGTGTTGATATTGTGTGTGTGTACGGGGGGGGGGGCATGGCGTAATTTGTTTTCTTTTTCACATAATAGGACACTTCAGTGTAATGTGTTTTTTATAATATTTTGAAAATGTATTTTCGAGCAATATTTGTGGTGGCACAGCTATACTTTGATATTGTAAATATACGGGGGTTTTGCATTTTGATGAAGAGTTTTTGTTTCGGAGAGCGTGATGATCGTATGAGACGGTATGTGTGTGCATGCGTACACATGTGCGCGTAAATATCCTTTACTATTAATCATAGCATTTAAATATTACAGTATTTAAATATACAGAAAATAGTAGAAAACACTTTAACAAAGGGGGAAATTAACAACAATAACCACAACCCCCACAAAACCCTATTCAGCACAATGACCTCTCAAATGCTTTACCGGAACGCATATGTCTAATATTTACACTACACTGACGCTTAAAGGTCACGAGAAAGGATTCTCAAATTAGTCAAAATGTCAGTGTTAATTATTAAAATCAATTTCAGTCAGAGATATAATTAATTTTTCCTATAAATAAAGTTACAGTGGTTTTAAAAGTCGCTTTGCTAACATCTCACATCCCACAGCTTTAATCGAAAATCTTCGGAAAACATCGGAATGTGACATCATATTTGACAAACATAGACACGAAACACTCGCTGTTGTTGTCTTGTCTTGTTGAAGTTTGGGGTAGGAACCCCTGGCTGTCGCCTATTGGGCACAGCCACCTGGTGTTGGCTACTGTTGTTGTGACGAATGGCGTACTATGCAATGTTTAGTATGGTGGAACCTCAGTTTAGTATAGAAGTCAATTTCGGAGGAGAAAAAACCTTACCAGTTGCCTGGTTGGACTAAAACCTCCTCCTACTATAATGTCGCGGCCGGGAACCTCCGGCCTCCCGAACAGCACGGATTATGGGTACGGGGGCCCAAGCTCTTATCCACTAGTCCATAGGGGCGGTCTGATCTGTCCTTGGTATGTGTAGGGATCTTTCTGGAGAAGTGGAGTTATGATGTCTGGTAGAAATGTTGATTTCCTTATGAGCAACGCCGCTAGGTGGCGGTCTGGAAGTTTGTGGTCTTCCGGGCGGAGATGACCTTTAAGTGATCTTCGGTGCTTCGGGTAGGCTGGGCAGTTCAGCAGATAATGTACCGGATCGTACACTTGTTGACAGTGCCGGCATAGTGTTTCGGAAACGCAGTCTTCTGAGCTGGGTATCGACCAATCTGTTGTTAAGGATATTATGTCCAACTACAGTGGTCTTCTGGTACCAATCCTTTGATGCTGATGTGTAGTCTGTGTCGCTGTGGTTGTGTTTAACCTCTGTTCTCTATTGTCTTTGTTAAACGTATAAAATGGTGTATTGTGCCAAATACAATTATCCATTAATTCCGTCAAAACAAGACTTCTTTGCACGATTGGCTGCGAAATAAGAACAGAGTGCAGTGGAAGCCAACTTAACAACTTACCACTTCGAGGAACCTATGTTCGTTATTTCACTGTCTATGGCACGATTAGTTGGAGATGAATTGAAGAGTGTAAGGCTCACAGAACATGCCATTCCAACCATATTCTACAAACTGTGTGATACTAAGCCAAAACAAATCAGAAGTTTGATGGAGAAACTGAATAGAAAACGGGTATGTATAGGTGATAAAAGAGCAATATTGGGAGCAAGCTATTGGACATTCACCAGTTCACGCATTCGCGAATAAAGTAAAATTTCACTACCTACTCAAAGCTTCTTATGGCTGTGTAATGTATTTGTAGACACTACTAAACTATTAAACTAGTCTAGTAGATGTTCACCGAGGGCGGCACATTCCTGTATAGGCCACATATGGGAGAGCTCCATTGATCCACCGAGGTCCCGTGTACCTACAAATATCACTTTATTTTAAATGACGTTATGTGATAGGAAGAGGGAAATATTCGCATTCAGACCCAGTTTGTTGACTTATCAATTAAGCTTATACCAACTCTTCTTGTGTGGCAGGGCTGGGTATCGGCGGTATAGATAGGTGCTCTAGATCCACGTCTGCACTTCCTGCAGCTAATTCCTCACAATTAATACTGTCTGTGACCTTTTTTCGCGAGTGGTTCAAACCTGTAGGGCTTGATTCCCTGAGAATGTCAAAACTTTCGTCGGAATCTAACATTTTGTCTGTCAATTGGTCAAGTGAAATTTCTTTTCCCTTCTGAGAATTATTTAATATTATTCTTCTCGCTAATAATAGCCTTCCACATGTCTCGTACGATTGAGGGCTAAAAGTCATGTTCACACATGATGGTCTTTATATACAAGAAGATGCGTCTATCTCATAACTAGTAACACGCTACACTAGACCTTCGGACGGGTATCCCAGTGGTAACTATCCCTGTCGGATGTTTCATCGGATCATCTGATTTCACTAGAGAGTATGCTAAACATTCATTCACAAATCTTCAAGAAGTTCATAAATAAAATTGAAGTTTGAATTTCTGGCTTAATATTTCAATCTGATTATGACAACCTAGGCTCATCTCTCTAAGATAGGATAAGATAGGATAGGACAGGACAGGGAAGAGCGGGGCAGGAAAGGGCAAGGACAGATCAGATCAGATAAGGTTCGCCTCATTTGCCTCCATCATATATTTATAACAAGAAACATCAGTATACAAACGATGGAAATACATTAATGAGATGGTATAAATTGACAAGAATATTCAACAGTGAACAACGTTCATGCATGCATTTAGGACATACATGCAATCTACTGAACAGCGATTTTATATTAAAAGCACAAACGAAGTCGGACAGTGGCAGCATCTTGACAGTAATATAAACAGTCAGATATCAGCTAATTCCTTATTTCGGCTTGTGCGTATTTGGGGCAAGTCTCGCGTGATTTCAGATTGTTTGTAAACACAGACACATGCCAGGAACTTCCATTGTTTTTCCTCTACCAATATACATCAAAAATGACAGAAAAAGCGAAAAATAATTGAAACAAGTGGCTCGTCATTCCTAAGTAGGAACTATGTTTTATTACCTAGGCCGAAAATAGGGATGAGGCTTTGCGTGTTATGTCATGGGGTCTCGTTGTGTTGTTACGCCTCGGTTTTCGATGATGGATAAATGTTTTATGTATTGCTTTATATTCGTTTTCAACGGATATAAAACAAAATAATGCCACAAAATAAGATAAAAACTGAACAGTACATTGCCGCGACCTTCATGTATGCCTTAATAGGCCGAAATGGGGTTCAAAAGGGTACAACATTTATATTTGGATTGCACCATTTAAATTATTTTTAAAAACACATTTTATAACTTGGCTCCGGGATAATTTAGGCGATTACCATTTAGCCATCAGAAGAAGAAACAAAACCAGCCAAACAAAGTCGATTAAAATAGGTTGTCACTTAAAACGGATCGTAACTCGGAGAATGGTGGGGGATATTTGGTTGCCGTGTAATGGAATCCTTCCTTCGTACAGCCAGCAACATAAACAAAACCGTCACATATTGCATTAGCACTGAGCAGAAGGGATCGATATTTGGCAAATCGTCTAAAATATGGATATGAAAAATGGCCTAAAACTTCTCGGAATTCGCCGAAAGCTCGCTCTCTCCGTGTATAATGTCCAACGTAGGCGTGTCCCATTTGAAGAAGAAGAAGAAAGAGAGAGAGAGAGAGAGAGAGAGAGAGAGAGAGAGAGAGAAAAGAAATTTTAAACGCACCAGCTACTCGGTGGCAAGAATTGTTAATGGCTCAGCATTGATCCCGTCTTGTGTATATCTGATATGATAATAGTTTGCCAAATCAATCGTGGAACACTTGGCATTAATTATGGGACGAAATCCGAATAGACTGTATTCCCATTGGGAGTCGACGTATCGATGTTTTGGAAGGAATCGCGCAAACATAGGACTCCCACTCGTTTAGTGTAACCCTTGTATTACGATTGACCCGTGATAGATAAACAGACCGAACGATGGTCGAGGAGGGTGGGGGGGGCATTTATTGGATATTGGGGCCTAATCAATAAATTTCTGTTAATAATTGTTTGACTTACGAGACATAATTTTTCTTGCTCGTTGAGTATAAATCATACTTATAATTATTTCATGGATCAATTTCGATTCGTTATTGCCGTTGTTTTGTTATTGTTGTTGTTATTCATAGTTGGTTTTGTAAATATGCGCTCTCTTGATTAAGCTTGCGCACCGAGGCATCTTTTGGTATTTATAAATGCGACTGTTTTGTGAGATATTTTTGTTTTCTTCAGAAGGAGGCCCACTGGGTAGTATTTGAGCCGTAGTAATCAACCACACGCGATATCATTAACTTTTCACCGTACCACTTCAGATCCTGCCATATCACAACAATACCTTGCCCCTGGGAAGCCATCCCCCACGTAACTCCGCGGAAACGAGCCTATTTCTTCTTCTCTTTATATCGACGTCAGGGGATGCTCCCCCACGCCTCAACTATTTTCAGCTTCAGCTTCATACCCCTGTCATACGGTTAACTCGCAGTCTATTTTAAGCTCGAATTGACAATATCCACAATTAACAGACGCCAAAAAAGGACAAAGACACCCCGGGAGAGAAGTCGCATTTTTTCACCTTAGATGTACCTGTAATTCTACACCACGCAAACTTCCACTGGACAAAGGCGGGCAGAAAGCTTCGGGAAAGATTTCCATTTTCAACCTATCAACTTCTGATCGTGATCTATATCGTCGCCGGTGGATGGTTCGTGATTTCGGAGATGGAATGGCACAGTCAGTTTTGCATTACTTTTCCGAGTTTTAATTGTTTGACAAGTGGCTAACTCGACACAACGTCGTTATCGTCTGCAAATGATATTGATTGACCTTGAGGCATCCGTCTTGAGCCATTCGAATTATCAGACACCAGAACGGGCAACCTAATATCCTGCTTGGCTTTTTGACATATAACTACCAGAATTGCTTCCTCGGGCGAGATGAAATCTACCAGGGAGCTAACTATCCTTTGACCAAACTGCCTCATGGAAATCACTGATTGTGTAAAATGTAAATTAGAAGTCAGTAGATGCCATGGAATGCTTCTCTATATCTTAGACAGAAGTCTTCCAAATGTGACCTCCTATGGGGTGGTGAATCTATGAATGGCTGAGCTTACTGCTGGTTGACCAATAACACCACTGCCATCTAGACTCCAGTGTCCAAATAGTCTGATGATGTTTCAAGCCTTCTTTTTCTGGATCGTGTTTACTACATCTGTTAGGGTGGAGAGCATTTTCTACAATATGTCCTCTTCGAAGCTGGACAGCTTCCCAACTGACATACCCAATAATGTGGAATACGTAGATCTCAACGACAACACCATTTCCACAATAGATAGCGTTCCGGATTTTCAATTTCTCGTCAACCTCTCGATGGCTGTGAATGTCCTGACCGAATTTCCAGATCTGATCAACATCAGCGATACGCTCTGCTATCTGGATCTCTCGTCGAACATGATAGAATCAATCCATCCCGATCGTCTGGATCAGTTGCGTTGTTTGGAGGTTTTGAGTCTAAGCGACAATCCGCTCTCCGCCATTCCTGACGTTCCTGGACCATCGAATACGTTATACCATTTGGGACTCGGATATACGAATCTGGACGTTTTTCCCCTGTTGACCAAACTGGGAAGAAACATATGGACCTTGTATATACACGGCACCAAAATTCACACCGTTCCTCTGCTGGCGTTTGATTATCTTCCTAACCTGGATTACGTTCTATTATTTGAAACCAGGATTAGAGAACTTCCCAATCTTTGCCACACTCAGCGTAAATCGGCAATGTCAATCGACGTCTCAAACATGGAGTTTGACTGTAATCTTAATTTTATCTGGCTAAAGGTGGGTAATGCGATACATATGTTATTCAGTAGAGTAGAGACCGAATCGCTGGAAAGTCTGTTTCTCTGAAAAAGTCGATTGTTCGGGGACATTCATCGTTAACCCTCCCCCCTCACACACACACACACACACACACACACACATATATATATATATATATATATATAGGTAGTTTAATTTAGTTTAACTGCTTCTACTTAGGGACGCTAAATTAGGTGTGGATGAACGTCTACTGAGTGATAAACGGAAACGTATGAGGATTAGCTGTTAGGTTTGGTTAAATCATAGTATTTACTCGTTCTAGTCAAGTTATAACTTATTATGCAGTACTGTTACTTTTTTGTTTAGCGAAGTTCCTTCGCTGCTTCCAGGTGTATGTAGTGTACATCTTGTCACGTGATCGACAAACCTTTGCGTTGTTTAACGCGGCACTGAGCTCGGTTCTTTTCGTTTTCGAGGGTATTGACGCTGTAGAAGTTTATTATTATTATTATTAAAAGGCCTAACTTTTCAGTCTGTTAACACAACACCTTGCGAGCTGGACCTATTGTACGTCTGTCTGTACGGTTGATATAGGTAGGATTTGTTTAGCTATTCTTACCCAGAATGAAGCTGAGATTAGCATCTTGTGTATCGAAATGTTCTATGTATAGATTTCCTTCGAACCACAGGAAATTACTGCTGAGTGTGTAAAATGTAGTGTCAAAGTCGTTATCTTTATATATGTGTTAACTTACTATTGAACCACACGCGCGTATTGTTTACTTCGAGCTGTGATGTCAAATGGTACTTTTTGTGTGTACTTCCGCTTGTTGTACGTAGCCTGCGTACAACTGCTTCCCTGTGGGCGTGACATATTTATCGTTCACGAAAAGCGGGTTATCTGGACCCCACAGGCTAATGAGTAGCCCAGACACATGTATGGGTCTACGTGTGTATAGGTGTACACTATTTTATATTTAGATTGAAAGATGTATAGTTTTATTTATGGATAGATTTATGGAGGTATAGGTTTCAAAGGATGTTTAGACGTTGATGTTCTGAGCCAGTACACTATATATGTATCCCAAAACACACACAGGCGTGGGAGAGCATTTACACTTTATTTTAGTCAAGTAATTGTATTGGTTATGGTTACATATTAATTTAACCTTCTTTCCATTTAACCATCCATTACGCTCTATCTCTCTCTCTCTCTCTCTCTCTCTCTGTGTGTGTGTGTGTGTGTTTCCTATTCTAATATTTGTAAAAATGTAATGCTGAGAGTACAACTAAGAGTACATCTAATTAGATAAGATAAACGTTTAGCACATCGATTATAATTACTGTAAACATTTCCTTGGGAGAAAATAAAATGTAACAAATCTAACTCTCTTCTAAAAAACCACTATAGGTTCCCCACTATTCCTTGTCTTGTTCAAATGTTGGCTGTTGTTGTTGTTGGTTATGTCAATGTCATTGTTGTTGTTGTTGTTGTTGTTGTTAGATTGCCACTGCCAGTAAACACATTATGATGGCTGCGGATGGACCTTCCTGTAGAAGACTAGACGGCGTTCTGGTGCCATGGAATGACTTCAGTGTTAACGCTGTGAGGATTTCTGGTAATTAACTAAAGCTAATTTCGTTCTTCAGTATATAATCCTATTGTTGTGATGATGCGCGGTTTAATGTTTGGATTTGGATCAGACACGGGGTCAATTTCATTTTGTCAATTCCAATTCCACTCAATTCCATTTGGTCAATTCCAATTCCACCTCAAATTTATCAATTCCAATTCAATTCCAATTCCATTTTTTTCAATTCGAATGCCGCTTTTTCCCCGACTCTTTTTTGTGCCTAATGCTTTTTACCATAAGTAGGTACTTCGAATACCTACTTGGAAAACCTACTCCGAGTAGTTTATATTCCAAGTAGGATTGTTACGGAAGAAGTATTTCTGAATGAAAAAAATTAAATAGTAAATTAATTTGTGGATTATTTCTTTTGCCCGTTCTAAACTTTGAACGGAGGTAAATTCCTAAATACCAATATCTCTATATATATTACAGGTATGCTATGTGGTGGTGTCACCGTGTTGTGGGTGGAGCCAATGGTATCCAGACCATTTTAATTTGGTAAATGCTCACGTGCGGTGCCACAATCATTGTGCATATCTTATATATATATATATATATATATATATATATATATATATATAGGCTGTGCCAAACAAGCGACAGCCAGGGATACTCCCCGATCTACAAACATATATATATATATATATATATATATATATATATAAGGAACCGAAGTTCTGGATCAATTTGGTTTCAGTATATGGGTTACACCGCATATATATCGCAAGCCTAACCACAAGGCGGTTTTAGCTAGAGAGATATTTAATTATATCAAGTGGTGGATAATAGTTTTTGGTGCAACCCCATGTAAGAGTATATTTTGTAATGTCGCAGTATTCAATTTCAATTCAAAATTTCTCATTTCCAATTCCAATTCAAAATCTCTCAATTCCAATTCTATTTTTTAAATAATCAATTCCAATTCCGGAATTGACCATCAATTCCAATTCCGGAATTGAATTGACCCCATGTCTGATTTGGATATTGTTCATCAATAAGATGGAAGCTTAAAGAAGCTCATCCATAACTAATAATAAATCTTTGTCGATCGTTTAAACCGTATGCTAGAACTAACGTACACTTCTAGAAAATAAACAAATATAGTTATTATTATCATGAGGAACCTAGATTTTGATAATAATAATAATAATAATAATATTGATGTTGATGATAATAATAATATTGATCATTATAATGATATGCTAATGACGATGATAATAATACACTTTGTAATGTCTGAAGAAGAATGCTGATATCGAAGGAACCTTTGGAAGACACGTTTCAACATTTCTTCGTGGTATCACTTCAGGAGCCGAAAAGGCGTATTACACCACTTTGCCGGAGAAGACAAACTTCTATTGCCCACTTCATGTACAGCAAAACGTGGCGGCGACGCCTATTGTGTGTGCCAGCTATTGTCTAGAGAGGCTCGATTGTACACTGTTCGCCACTGATGGAAGTCACTGTGTGCTAACCTCTCTCGGGTCGGGAAATAGAACGGCCTTCAGCAATTACGACAAGTGGTTTATCGTTAATGGAAAGTAAAACCAGTTACCATGAAGTATCGTTAACTATTAATATTGTCAACGGCATCAACACATTTCTGATGAACGTGAACCAACCAAAGGTGGGCATTTCGAGATACGTTTCGGCCTACTGCCTGTTTCTAATATCCAAATCGTGCCCAGACTGACTGTTGCGGGAAGTGAAATTATTTATTTAGCTTCCATGCTTTCTAAGAAGTAACAAAATACAGCGTTATGTTTACGATCAAGGTTTAGTAAATCCCATTGAACAATATTTTTGACGAAAATAAAGTCTACATTAACTCCATTTACAAGATGAATACATGCTACTGATGATGTTACGTTACGTTTTATGTGATCATTTACAAAACCATCGTTTTTCTTACAAGCAAAAAGCCGATGAACGCGAGTACGATTCGAACGCATTATAGTTTCGAACATTGTGGGTCACGATTTTGTTCGGCATCGCGATCTATTAATTATTCCGCTTAATTTACCGTTATATCACGAATGGTTGGCTTGATGATGAAAAATAATGGCGGCGCTAATCGTACGAAGACGAAGTGTTCCACTTCTTCGAGACAGGACATAAAGTTCACACGATGAAATAAGGTTTATGCCATCTTTTACATCCATTGTGTCAGAGTTGATTCCCCCCCCCCTTCGTTCTTCCGTTCTGTTTTGTGAACGTGGCGGTCATAAAGTCTGATACCAACATAACGGGCGAAGGGCTCCCCACGCTTATTTACAGTGAAGTCAAATGCGTCAGAGCTCACAATGAGCTACGGCGGGAAAGGGGTGACCGAACTGGGCTTTCTTCGGGTTGGTCAGTCAGTCGGCGATATTTACGACGTGTGAGGTTGGTCTTTTGGGGTATCCGATATAGATCGAGCAAAAACAACTTCGCCATTCAAAGGTGGCAAATCAGCGGGCATGATAGATTCTGTGAACTACGGTTACTGGCTAAAAACGGCGCGGTGCATTTTTAGCCCATCTAAAACGGGAGTAAACCCTCTCACGTGACATTTAAAGGCCCCAAGTGTCACGTGCCCTAATCACGTCGCCATTAAGAAGCAAAATCGTCTCTCATCGGTGCAAAAAAAAACCACCAGGGATTCATATTTAATGCTAAGTGTAGATAAAAAAGGAATCTGATTGGGCGTCTGGATATCATTGCCGACGTATTTTCCGAACTTGTACTTTGATGGCAAGTTTCCGTACTTTGGTTCTGGTGAGGACTTGTATGCCACCGAAACGTGTATGGCATATGTGGCGAATTATTTTCAATAACCGTGCTACGTGTTAGAGGCACGTATGGGTGCAACTAGCCGTTTAAAGTTGCTAATAACTATGCACTTCAAAGTAAATCTAGTGTTCTCGGCGGTCGTGAGAGTTTGGTTGCCGTTTTAGTTGTGTGTATAGTTAAAGGGACAGTCCACCCTCAGAAAATATTTTTAGATATGTAATGTTTAGAACAGTAACCAAAAATTCCACAATCGTAATCACAAAATATACCTCATATCATAGATATAGGGAAATAATCCAAATTACTGGCGGGCCACCATTACGACTGCACCGGAAGCCAGATTCTAAGGCCGGAAGGAGAAAACTGAAATGCTCTGACGTCACATCGGCGATCTCTATACTGACTCGGATTATAGTTTCTCTTCAGCGTTAATATCAGAGCCATTTTGAATCATCTTCCTATTCTAATGTTCCTTCTGGCTCTAATTGTTATGGTTGTATGTCATTGATGACGTAATTTTAACAACGCCGTTGCGTTATGTTCTGGAATAATTCTTTGCTCACACTTGTTTACGTGCTTTTCTACTGGCTCGACAGACTTCAGGTCAACCGGATGCGTTGAAGTGACGTCAGCATTCAGAAGCTTCCGGTCTCTGTCTAGCTTCAAAATGGCGGCGCCCACATGCCATTATAAAAGTCGATTAATCAGCACTTTGAACTGGATTATTTAATATGTGGATGATCGTTTACACATTTTGACATTATTTATGATATTTGTGAGTATAGCTGTATTAGTCCTCAAAAACCTTTCTGATGGTGGACTATCCCTTTAACATTATTGCAGTGTTCAGAGATCTTCACCGTTTTAGACGGACGATTAATGGCTAGTAGATATTTTAGCTATATTTCATGCATGTGTATCTATAATGCAATAAATGGTAATAATTGTGATTTGTGTAGACTTAATCTTCAACAGTTTCTATACATTTACATAATGACCTGATGAATATGGGTACATGCAAGTAATATATATATATATATATATATATATATATGTATAATACACTCTGTGAAGTTTAGTTTTTCTTAAATAAATAAACATGTAGTGGAAGGTGAAAGATAATATTATTCCAAATGATATATGTGTTGTAGTAAAAACAGGAATATCTTACACATAGAAACATTCTTATGACAACATTTGTTATTGATATATATTATCCTGTTCGAAGTAATTCTACAACGACGACTTGACTTGTGATTTAGCCATTTAAACTCCGAAATATTATTGAACACCGACTTTCATCAGGGACCATTACTACTCTACTCGCTAGACCTATATTTAAGCAGATTCCCCAACTCGGGTGGATCAGTGCATTTTTTTCAAACCTGCAAATGCGCATTTCTGTGACTCGCCATAGTCCAGTTGGCAGTTGTTAATGGCGGCATAAGTACTTGTCCAAATACATCTGATTGAGTTAAGTTGTTTAGCCCCTGCACGGATCATCCCTGACACATATGACAGAGTGGCGACTCCCCGCGGAAAGAAATCCCCATAATCACAGCTATGAGTCAGATTCGACCTCACCACCTGAAGGTTTGAAGTGCGGTGCTCCAACCTCTTCACCACCGGTAGGCCCTGCACTGGATAAAAGTGTCATCTGTCAGGAAGAGGACACCGAATGATGGCTTCTGTTAAATGAAACAAACTGCCGTAAGCTTAGCCATCAAGATGCGAGTGAAGTTTGCCTGAAACTGTTGTTTCCATTCTGTTACGTAGCCGACAATCACAATGAAGAAAACCGCACTTACTATAGTACATCTTACATCACCGAACCACAACTGAGCCCCGATAATGTGCCTAAAATACTACAACACGCATCGAATCTGTTTGGTCGTCAGAAGGCGGTATCCCGGATGGCTACTCCTAGTAAGGATGCTTTATTAAATATACATTATTATTATTGATCCGGAATCATATATATCTGAACATTTAGATCGCTTATTGACCACGATTGTCTAATTTTGGTTTACATGTAAAAATATTTGAATCATGTTTCTTTCCACATCAGAAGCCAAATTGTTCCAATCAATTATTGTGATATGTAAACTCACAATAGGTAAAGGTGTCGTTCTTCAATCCTAAAACTAAACTTCAATCCTGATAACCGGAGCTTTTCGTCCACAGGATTCGCACACTTCCACGTGTACTAGGAGTTTCCGGAATATTTGTTTATAAAAATATCTACTTTTCCAGAATCCAATCAATATTTCCAGGGGTATTTTGACATTTGATTAATGGAACATATACGAGATGCCACTTTTATATGTGAATGTAAGACAATACGTATATGCAGAGATCCACAAATCTCTATGATCTCATTTTACATCAATGATCTAACGTAATGTATGTACACCACAAATCCTATTATACCAGAAACCGCGAATACTAAACTTAATCATTTTTGCTTTTATTAAGCATGTTCAGCGGAAAGGATATTTCTTTTAATGAAGTTCAAAGAATTCACAATTTTTATACAAAAATCTTTTCACGATTTAACTTTTTTATCAAGTTTGATTTTTAAGTATGCTAACTCATGTCTTTTTTTCCGTGGGAAAGAGGTAAACCCCTGCGTTCCTATAACTATAGTGTAACTAAGCAAAGTTTGTGTGTGTGTGCGTGCACACACGGGCATGCGTACGTGTGTCTATGTGAATAGTTTTCAAAAATCCTCATTCATGCAGTATCCTCTAACATGCGGTGATGTTAATCACGGACGTAGTAATTTGATATACCCCTTTTAGATGGCTGCACATCACATGCCGTGGCATTTTCTTGACCCGATCATTTAGATCTCATAAAGGGTAGGCCTAGGTATCTGAGAAATGAGAGGGCAGATGTCATAGAGTAATGCTGGGAACGACAGTCCATATTTCGTTCTGGTAACTTTTACAACCTTTTTCGTGGTCTCCTCCAAAGCTATCCCGGTATTTTACATACATCTAAACCCAGGGAAAGAGCAACATCATGATTGGAATACCTGCGCCATATAATCACTTGTTTTGATCTAAGCTCCCAGCTTGATAAGCCGAAGTTCTCAAAATGTTTAGGGTAAATTCCCTTTTCAGGGCGATTTTCCAGGGACGTATTGAAAAACGAGGACTATTCCAGGACTCGTATTAAAATCAAGTATATTCCAGGAATTCCAGGATGCGTGCGAACCCTAGACCGTCCATTCGTACTCATTCATTCGCTGACCCACAACAAATATCGTGACACATCTGGTAGTGATTTATTGTTAACCAAATGACCGAGTGTGGCGTAAAAGCACCGAGTCACAATGTCACACGTTACATCATAGAAATGTCCCCCTTTTATCATTAACCGGTTTAATACAAGGATTACAAAAATAAACTGATAAGTAAATAACAAAACACAGTCGTATATAGTAGTTATTAAGCTTTTATGAACATAAACATACAATAATCGTACAAAACTATACACCGATAAGCGTCCGAAACTGTGGCTAAAAGCTAGTCGCCAGATGTCGTTATTTATGCCGCTGGTCAAGATTGATAAAGTAAGTCATTCGCCGTTTTTTATGGTGAGTGATGGTGCCGGAAGGCCGCATCATCCCTCAATTAAAGCGAGACGCGCTAAATATGGCATAATTATCAACATACTCAATCTGTAGGTCTATTTTTAAATCAAATCAGCTGATCTACCGAATCAAACCAGATATTTACTTTTTACTCTGCTTTTACAAAATAATATGACTTAATATGTAAGGCAGACTTATTATTATGTCACAAGTGTGTATATATATATATATATATATATATATATATTATGTCACATACATATATATATATATATATATATAATTAAACAACATGATAAATGAACATTATTTATAGAACGCCATTAATTAGGATAACTGCATTACCTTTATGAAAATATTAGAAATGTTATCTTGACAAACGAGCCTTATTTAACAAAAATCAATATTGTACTCCGATCGAAGTATAGATTTCGACCTTAAATTCAAACAAGCTACAGACTTATTTGTGAATAATGTGTACAGATTTTAAGCAGAATACGTCGGAATAAAAGGTGTCCCAGCCAATTAATCATACAACAGCGAGGACAATTCTTACAGGATCTAGTCGACATTCTTAGATCCAGCCACTTGGTAACATAACCAAAATATACAGATGAACCTACACCGCTAAGTTTCTTCCTAAATAAATCTATTTTTGAAATTTCGAGAAATGCACTCTCATAGCCCCATGCATGGTGTGATGAATGTAGTAATTAGATCGACCGTTGTTTAACATTAACTACCGCAGCTAACAACTATATCCTTATTGTATATGCTTCAGATTTTAGCGTGTTTAAATGTGGCGCCAATTAAACAACAACGTACGCAACAGCACAACTTCAACGTGAGATAGACGAACAATACTGCAATGATGAATGTACTCTAGTCAATGACCACATTTCGTGCACTAGTATAGTTAAGCTAGCAAACAAACATACGTATTTACACGAGAAGAAAATCGGTGTAACATATCCTTAAAAATCGAACAACAGAACAATAACTCTAACCCACAATCTTTAACTCGTCGTACAAAAAACAACAACATACTTCATAGGGTTATAATAATAATTATTGAACAATCACTGACCAAATCACTGTTTCCATAAGTATAGCTCTGTGTGAAGAACAGATCATTATTTTTACACACACACACACAATATATATATATATATATATATATAGATGCCTTTCTCCCAAATCATTTGTCCTTAAAGAGGCACATTTAGTGTACTTAGGTGCGGAAATTACTGCAAGAAGTTTCATTCGGTTTTTGGCACCATAAACCACATTTAAGTTTCATCTTAAGGTAAACGTTCACGATTTTATTTTGAATACATCATGGCAATTATTTGTAATCAAATTTGTTTTAATAAATCATTAAAGAAAAACAAATTAATGTATCAGTCACTGCATAATACATACGATCTGACAATTTCAGCATTTGTTTACAAAGGATATGTTCTGCAACACCATAATCTAGCCATTGTATGGAATTATTCTTTCAGAATTCGATGGCAATCGTTTTGCGTCATAGCCCATGCTACAGATAAACTTTCAAATATTATGTAAAACACTTAAAATAACCCTAAATCATGCAAGATTCGGATAATGATATATCAAAACGGGCGATTGTGTAGCTTGTGTATCATTATCTAAACTGATTAACCGAGAAGTGAAAGGAGATTCAATCAGAGCGCATCGGTCATTGTATCACTTAATAATTGGAAACTCACAAGCACGATTAATATAATTATTCTGGAAATGCAACAGGAGCACCCAATGATGAATTACGTACGTGCCTTATGACAGAAAATTTGAAAGACAAATATGATGTACTTCCTAATAAGTCAAGAATGTAAATGTATTTGAGACATAGCCATTAATAACACAATATTTAGTGTGTGTGTGTGCACGCGTCTGTATGTGTGTCTGTGTGTGCATGAGTGTACGTTCCCATGGAAATTGTGTAACAAATGACAATGATTTAATGTCATGAGAAAATTTACTCAATTGATAGAAGATCCTGTTTATAAATATAGCAGCATTTCATGATCTATTGAACATTCAGCAACACAGTGCATATTATCTCCAGTCCACCGATTAACAAAACATTATTTAATATTGTTTCTCAAACAATTATCAATATACTCGTCCTAGTTCCTGAGATTGAACTTGATGCTTCAGCCCAGGGCTAGATACAGCAATCGGAGCCCAATAACTAACGCCAAAGTCCACTTTACGTTCATTGACAATATACAACAGAATGATATTTTAAAAGGTGATCTTTTAGTGGAAATACAAAACATTGGAATGCTTCTTTGTTAACTATTATATGGCATAAAATAAACTGCATCCGGCACATGTAGAGAAAACACAACCTATTCGAAGCGGAACTTGCAATGTGATGAAAAACTATCAGAAGAAATATCTACTAAATCGTTACGGCTCAAAGGCTGAAATGTTATGCTCTATATAGCAAATTGTAGTAAGGATTTAGTCTAACATAGTAAAATCTGCCGAACACAGCTAAATTATGCTCCATAATTACAATAATTACATAATAGAAAATGACTATTCCGGGTTTTCTGTTGTTAGAGTAATAACAATATTTGCCATCGTTGTTACAGCCATTTAATTCTTCTATTATCCAGCTAATGGCAAACTTTGGGATTTTATCACTGTCTAGAACAAACCCTTGTCCTTCTTGAGCTGCGTCTGCTTCCAAACAGGCTTTGTAGTAAAGGTGGCATAAGACATGCCAAAGATGTTCTCAAATTCTTCATCAGACAGATGTTTCTGAAACACAAACAACAACGTATCGGGTGTTATATCAGTGACGGTGTCGCATATTTCAGTTATCTCAGGATGATCACGTTAAACTAAATCTGTTCACCAATTATTTGTTAATTAGCAAGATAGCGAATATTTAATTCCAGAAAGGAAGTCCATTCACATAGAGCTATACATAATACTAAATTACATAATATGACAACAACAATAACAACACAAAGTAACTGGAAGAAGCAGTTCATCACGCTGGATACTAATCCAGAAAAAAATATTTCTAATATAAAATACTGAATCACTATTTACTTGGTTCCCTCAGCCAAGGAAATATTCTTTTCCGGGACATAATTACCATTTTCCAGGACAAAGAATACAAGATTTAAAGGTAATAAATCAAGATAACTATGAAAAAGCAAATCATAGTTATTCAGTGTATGCTCGATTGTTGACATTTTTAGGGTACAGCTTCAATCCTCTTCACCCCTTCTAGCTGTCTGATCCATCCACTTTTATTTTATTTTTAACTCACATGGGATATCAACACTATGTACTAGTACTCTTTTTCTTCTGCAGTGGATTTTTTTAAGAGGCAATATTTTTTCCAGGAGAATTTCCTGATTTGATCAAATCGAAGGAAAGTTTCAGGATCTCAAAAGTGAATTTATTAATTTCAAATTTTCCGGAATCCATTGAAACGCTGTATTTAGCGTTGGCTACATAAACAGAGTTTGTTGTCATTTTAAAAAAAAACATTTTATTAAACTTATATAAAACTATAATAAAAAATGGTTTTCTACCTTTACCACAGCTAAACGTTATTGACATTTATCAAGTTTGCTTTTCAAGACAAGTCATGTGCTTAGAATACAAGTAAATAAACAAGGGAAAATAACATTTGCCATCAGTTAGTTCAGGTAAGTAATCCACAATAAGGTATCCTCCCTGATCAGGTGTTTGGGCAGAAAGATAAACAGAAATCTAGGCACCTTAACAACTAATTCAGCAGATGGCGCTGCTATGGAACTATGCCACTATTAACAGCTCCGTGGCTGGTCGGTTAAGTATAAGAAGTTTTCTTCGAAGCCTTAACACTTGTATATTCTATGCTCTTATTGTAAAAGAATACAATACCAATATGTTTGATTAATTAGCTAAAACAGGGAGAATACTTCATAATGAACACAGTTGTAAAAGTTTATAAAAAATAGGTTTTGAGCAAGAAATAAGTTTTCCAATACCAAAATCAACCATATATTCTTTTTTATTGACTACACTGATTTTGTAATTTATCAATATGTTAAAGATGGTGATCATCATCAATGAAAAGACAACAACAAAATCTAGACATTAACATCTAACATTGTCACCTCTTTATTCTGTAAATCGATGCCCTCAGGTAAACCTTGCTTCTGTGAGAGAACACTATAAGGATATTTGGAGACGTCTGAGAAGCTCATCTCACCATTCTGTTTACTCTTCTGCAACAGGATATGGGAATATTGAATGTTATAAATTAATTTGAGTAAAAGGTGGTGGTATGATATGGTAAAAATAGATGCTACAATGTGCACCTGTGCTGTCATATATAATACCTCTCTCGCTCTCTATCTATCTATCTATCTATCTATCTATCTATCTATCTATCTATCTATCTATCTATCTATCTATCACCTAGTCTATCTTTTTCTCATCTTCCTGTTAATAAATGTCCTTAAGTACTAGAAGCAGAAAACATCACAAAGCTCAGATTAAGAAGATAACAAGCTAGCAAGTTGTCATTTCACACACACACACATACACACACACACACACACACACACATATATATATATATATATATATATATATACAGATCTCTTAAATATCAGTTAATAGTATTGTTTACAGATCTGCAAACATTAATACATAAACAAAAATGTATTATAATTATACCAAGCTAAAGATTGTGCTGATGATGTTAACTATACAATCAATATGGAAAACAATGCTTAGTGAATTTAGTTAATTAAAATAAAATCTCATATTGTTTACTAATACTCAAATCAAATAAATTATTTGCTTTTATGAAATTAAAATATTTTGAATGCATAACTGATATATAAGAAGTTTGATTTAAGTCCATTTTACTAATTTCATTCGAAGAATAAATTTAGTGCATGTACATTGTGATTTTAGCACAATTCAAGAGATGGGAATTCAAACTATGGTAGTCACTGTAGTCATGTACACTAATACAGAGATATTATATCTGTTCATAGATACAAACAAAGTCAAAGAAACGAGCTGATAAAAGTCAATTTTTACAACTTGCCTTTAGTCCAAGCTTCTGCATGAAAAATAGATCAATAATATTACAAAAGGTTAGTTACCAGCTACCGAACAAAACAATTACATGCTCATAGACGTGCAATATTATTTGTTATTGAACAAAATAATAATAATAATTAACTAGCATGCAATTTGTATTAAACAAAGCTATAAAAATCTAGGTACTGATGAACAATCCATTATTATCATAACGCACAGGATTTAGTAATAATGATAACAACAAAACAAATACACTGACTGGTTAATTTTAAGTAAGAAAAGAACATGTTACATCATTTCTAGTTTTAAATAACATAAAAGCAGCTTACACTGATGCAACCCAATTCATTTTACAAATTCCCTAATACTACACTTCAAAACAAAAAGCATGGTGGAACATCAGAAGAAAAAATAGTTCACAGAAATGGACAATTGGCTATGAACATTTATAAAGATATGAAAATTTAGGTAAATTTGTCTTTACTGTAGAGAGATATTAGTTGCGTGACTTCTTCATTGTTAGTTTGCCATTATAGATAAGCATAATTGTGTACATGTGGAGAAAAAAAAGAGTACGCAATATTATTATATAAGTACCATCCCCAAAAGAAAACTAAAACCCTACATGTATAACAAGGTGACTAAAATGACAACATGAAGCAAAACATATTTCTTTAAAATATTCCTTTACCTGTCTGACTTGTTCCATGGACATGTTCTTCTCACCGAGTTCTTTTTTCAAATCAGCATAAGACATGCCATGCTATAATGGGATAAATTGCATAATAACACTATATCAACTTATTAACACAAAATTTGATAACTGCCTCGCATGCTAGTTTAATAAAAACTGTATATGAACTCTAAAAGACTTCCACATAACAAACGTTTTCTCTACAAAATCAGAGCAATATACATGTGTTGTGTTTCTTCAACTTACACTCCACAATTCACGATCCCAGACACCAAAATGGCCAATGAAATCAGGTGGTTCATATCCTTGTTTCACTGTCATGATTGGCGTATCATTTTCTCTGCCACTTGGATCAGTATCCAGGTATTCCTATCATTAAATAGTCAGACAAAAAACAAGTGATGTAAATTAGATTGTTGACATAAAACTATGAAACCTGTTACAAATGGAGATGTTTTTTCTTCATTCAGAAATTCCAACGTTATCAAGGAGTTCACACAAAGCTCAGCCAACAGTTATAACGGCTGTTAGATAAGACAATGGCACATCTCAATAATTATCATAACCTACTATAGCAGTGTCCATTGCTATTTGTTTTTCATCACTACGAGCCTCATTTCCCAGCCACACATATATTGTTTGGTCGGCGTCCAGAATGAACACATCTTCTGGAACGAGGTCTTCCTGTGAAACGATTTACAACATCACGTTTTTTATTTACACCAAGACATTTGTTTACTCATTTAATATATTTTTGAATTAAAAGATTTACAAAGACCAGATTATAAGACATAACAAAATTGAAAACTAATGATAATAATCATTGTGCAGCTGATAATAATCATTGTGCAGCTGATAATAATTGCTCATAAATCAAAAACATATATAGTTATTTTTTATCTCCAATTTTTTATCTGTAAGCAACATTTACAAAAATATAATCATGTTATTTTAAAATTAATTTAGTATAATTCTTACATTTCCTCAGAAAACAGTCCTAACCTCAGTCAGAAATGTAACTGAATTACCTGAACAAAATCTACTATTTCCTCTGCTTTAAATCCACCGGAGGCATTGGAACACTGGAAGAGACGTGATGGTCGTTGTTCATTTTCCTGAAATTGTACAGAAAGCTGTCCACTGAATATAAAGACACCTGGATCGAACTCATTTATGATTAATACATGAAGAATATGCACTTGAATACTACACAGAAAACATTCTGTTATGCGGATGTTAATCCTGGTCAGTGAGTACAAGACAATAAATACAGATGGCACTGAAATTTGATATTTAATGATATTATTAACAGTAGAAGAAGATATTAAAGGTATTTCAAGACAGAGAATTAAGATAGTTTTTGGAAACTACATAATGAGAAAGCAAATAAATATAATAATAATAACAAAAATAAAGATGTTAAAGGAAGCCAGTGATAATAGAAAATCCAAAAATTTTATGTTAATCAAAGGTCAAGTACAAAACTGGTGAATACTGTTAAATGTACTTGTTAGTAAGAATGTAAAATGTAAATGTTTCTGTTTTACAGCCACTTTTGAGCACATGGTAGGTTAAATGGCCCAAGCAATCTCCATAGTGAAGTCAAAGATGAAACACCCTTCTAAAATATCCTGGTAGGGTTTGAACCCAGGTGCTATAGGTCTGTGGCCAACTACACTATCAGTTAGGCTATGGAGGCGCCCTAACTGGTTAGCAAGAAGTAGGTACTTAGCCATTATTAAAATTGTGTGATGTTATTCATTTTTAAAATCCATTTTATTAAATTATAGATCATATTGGACACAATTTTGCATTGGATGGAGAATAGGTTATAAAATGTAACTCTTGTGTGTTGCATAAATCTCTTGTGTGCAAATTGATATCTTGTAACAAAACGTACAGGTTGTTTAAGGCTGAAATCTGATGCATATTCCTGCTTTCCTCCAAGCAACTGCCAAAATTCTTCCTTTTCTTGCCCTTCAACAATCATAATGTAACCTCTGTAATAAAGATGTAGAAATGCAAACATTACGTTATGATTTATGTTAAGAATATTGACCAGTTATCGCACCATCTATTATTATAAATGTCCTAACAACTTTATCGGGTGACTACCATAGACATATTTTACTTTTCTACCGTGCTTTATCTATACAAAACATTTGTGATTGCACTACTCAATATTAATGCAAAAATAAAATCAAGACAGAAACTTTATTATATATTAAACAGAATCATGCTGAATATAGACTGTGACTATACATCTTAGTGTAAAATCTTTTGTGTCAGAGTAACATAATCAGGACACCATTCAATGTATTCCACATCAATTGGTAATGTTTCTAATGTGTGAATACAAAGCTACTTTCATTTACATTATGTGAACACTACGGTTTTCTGGCCCTTTTTTCATTGATTCTACCGAAAAGGTCTCGATCACGAAATAACAAACTTTGAGATGCCACCGTCCTCCAGAAATTGTTTGTCTAAAAACCACGGAACACTAAGTCAGATAACAGTGGCCCTAGAGTGTACTTACTTTGGTGATTTGCTTGCTATTTTCTTAGCCATCTCCCTTTCATCTCCAGTACAACCCTACAAGAACATAAAAGTCCTGATTAGACAAACATTAGATTAGTGAGTTTTACAATCTGCCGTGATCCATTAAATAAGAAATATCTTGAATAGAAAACAAGACTTGACAGGAGTTTTTAACAGGCTGTGCCATCACTACTCTGTATATCTGGTATCAAGGTACTTTTATATCCATCAGTGTGTCTTCCTCAACGATCTTCTGGCCCATGACAATGTTTTCTATAACACATTCTTCGTTTAGTTATGATTTCACTATCTCTACAATAGTTTAGCTTTTTGGGGTCTTTGTAATTTTCTTTTGATCATGAATCATCAGCAAAAAGTAAACAATAGGCATGTCACTGTCAGCCTAATCCAAGATGGTGACAGGTCAGTTCCACTTCAAAATTATTTCAGTTAATTCTACACTAAATCAGTCTTCAAGCCTAAAAATCTTGTAAATTTTAACTAATTATAACTCCCCATTCACCGAGAAATACATAAATAGTTTAAACTTTGCAGAGATCTACTTAAAATCACCATCAAAAACATCGCTGTGATAAGGCTAGCACTGATAAAAGAATGTGTGTTTAAAACAATATATGGCTCTACAAACAAAAACATTCCAATTAAGTCATACTGTATCAACACTTTTTTTTTAAATCAAAGAGGCAATTATATATCTAGATCTATTAAAATTAAATAATACAATGAGCCATTTTTTACTGAACATCCATAACAGCTGCTGTCGGTATTTGATAATTGTATGGTTTTTGTTACACAGGTACCTTTCCGGCCCAAACGTAAGTTCCGCTCTTCGAGAAGAGTACAAACACATCATTGGAGTTGAGAGACTCTGCTTGGCACGTCACCTGGTGAATAAGAATATCAGTGATAAGTATGCCAACTGCATATCCAGAAACGCACACTTTATTGATTAAATAATTCCAATGTTCTAAATAGTAATAAATGCTAAAACCAATTCAGCTAAACAACCAAACAAGTTTGGAACATAATTTAGAATCAAATTTACAAAGACCAAAAATTTAGAATCAAATTTAAAAAGAAAACCAAATAATAAAATTACACTAAAACTTGTCCATTTCATAATGAAGAAAGATGTTCGTAGCACCACAGAATATGAAACGCATTTATTCACTTTACAGCAAAAGCTGATGAATGACAAGAAATGGCTTAATCTGTTTATATAATTTATTTAGCACAAACTCCAACTTGGTATTCTCTCATTGGTGAATGCATCAGGAGTATGCTGCCATGGACCAGGAAACATGCGATGCCAAAAAGTGACCCACACCATAGAAGGTATTAATGAGATCCAAAACCTATGATCCATTACTTAAGTGGTAACGGAGTGCACTAAATGAGGTTGCACTTGTCAAGCATGAGCTGCCACTGAATGCTACCAAAGGAGATTAAATCTTGGATCGTTATATACCTCGCATATAAGTCACAATTTTTATACTCCGAAATCGATACCAAAATCAAGTGCAACTTATATGTGGGTCAGACTGAAAGGGAAAGTAATATTTGGCATAGATTGCATGGAAGATGATGTATTGTGGGCTGAACAGTATGAAAAATCTGACACAACTCCCACGAAGAAGGCAACAAGATGTATGATGACATGATGACACATCAATAGATGTTCAGTGAAGAGAGTGATGATGATGATGATGAATAATTGGGTTCTGAATAAATTTTGCTGACAATTTGATGATTTTAGTGTGTCCTAGAAACAGGTGCATTTTATATGCGAGTGCAACTTATATTCAAATATATATGGTAGTTATGAAATCAAAACACTAGAAGAATGATTATATGAAAGAGAAAACAAATTCTACTGCGAGATGACATACTTGCTCTGCCTTTGTGTTATACTGTGATGTTCCTCTAATGTGTAAGAGAAAGGTATCACCCGGGCCATCTGTACTGCTATGGCCTCCCCAGCCAGCCTTACCACCTTGGAAAATGATCAGCTTACCATCAAACATTGCCATGAAGTGATTAGGCTCTTTGCCTTGAACAACGCGCACCTACATAATAAAAATAGTATAAACAGGTGTAAATAAATATCCCTGTTGTACACAGTGTACACAGGTCTATCATACCTGTCTATTTATAACTCTTTATAATAGCTATCCTTTCACTCTATTTTACCTCTACATGAGTGGAACAAAAAACACATCAGATCACCCGTCTAAAACTAAAAATATACAATTTTATGTGAAGAGACTCTGGCAATTTTTGCGAGATCAAAACCACCATAAAAATCAACCAAAACAACCCAAATCTAAACATGCATGTTTTGTGTCGTATGCACTTCTTCAATTCTGGTTTTTATGGGTGTTATTTTCTTTTAGTATCACTAGATCAGCAGAATTATACCCATTTACTGCTTTTGTTCAACTTGATTTCAGGATATAACATTACATATGAAGTATATTGGGAAATACACCATTCAATTAAGCCCGGTAATTAATGTAAAATATTCAACTTATCATGTTAAAAAAAATATTTCCAAGTCAATATTACTGAATAGAGCTATCTAAATTCATTTGTATAAAGGGATTCACTGTTTGGTTTGTTAATTATAACCTTTCAAATAACCTTGCATAAAAACATTCAAATCTTGCTTGCTGTATTTCTTTCGCTGTTTATTATATTTCATCACCACAAACATAGAATACATTGATACATATTCAGATTATTTTAAATGTTTCAAATATAGGCATACATAGTCATGCTATATTTGGATCATTCACGTACATAAACGTGTACAAACCATTTTTTATTTGCTCTATTTCTTTCATTCTTCATTTTATGCTATCAATACTTGGACAGTATCAATTTATATTATACAGATTATTTCAAATCTTTCGAATATAGGCATAGATAATTAAAATAATGGCAAACTGCAGGAAGGTTGGCAACAAAGCATCACTTTTGCTATATTGTTGACAGATTCTCAATTCTCCGGCCTTCTCTTCAAGAATCAAGACTTCACTTCAACCTTGACTCCAATTGACAGTGTATATATATATATATATATATATATATATATATATACATATAAATATATATATATATATTCTCTATATATATATTCTATATATATATATTATATATTATATATATATATATATATATATTTATATATATAATATATATATATATATATATATATATATATATATATATATATATATATAATATATATATATTATATATATATATATATATATATATATATATAGTGGTGTAATCATAGTCACACATAGGAAAAGGAGTTGTTTTACTATTATTCCATTTAAATGAACAAAATGGGCTTGCTTAACCTATTTTTTCTTTGATAATTTGCCGGTTATCAAACCCCGATGCATTGTATAAGATTGTTGTCGTTAGAGACGCAAGGATAGCGACATCTGGCGAATGCTATGAAAAATGCTATTAAGCACTGCTAAAAATGTATGCACGCCGCAGTACAATGAAAATACCACGTGAAGCAAGGTGTGATAAACCTTAAAATGTGGATTGACAGCACCAACTCTGTATTAAGAACAAAATTTAATGGTGTTTATATGTTTTAATGACCACTGTCTAAAGTTAACCCATTTATAAAAAAAAATATTTAATATTACACCTGTTATTTTAAATATGGTACAAAAAGAACTTGCTAATACAAACCTGTTTAGCAATACCTCCCAATGAATCATCAATTTCAATGGTTTTTACTGCAGCCACCCCACGTTCATCAGATGTGGAATGACGACCCTAAATGAAAATAAAGATATAAGTACAAGGTATGGATACCTCGTTGACAACACTTCTTATATGGATTTCCAAAGTGGAACATCAGTCATAACTTACTTCACAAAAACATTTCTATTTATATCACACATGGAAATGTGTAATTAATCATATATATATATATATATATATATATATATATATATATATCACTCTTTCGAGCTAACAGTCAGTTCACATAATAATAGTTATTATACAATGCTTGATACTCTTCACATAAAAATGCAAATGATTTAAATACACAAAGCTTGTACATGGTTGTGTTTATGCATTATTTCATCATTTCGCCAAGTTCCCAGGTGCAATTATCTGAGCAACAACACTACAACATATAGTGGTGTGTAAGATGAGGTTTTAATCCTTGAAAATAAGTTTTTTCCAACTCATCTTATACATGAGTGAGAGAGAAAATCTGACCACATTTGTAGACTGTTTGTTGGACTTGCCGAGTGATAATAGGCAGTTTTTAATATTTTAGTTAGATCTACTTATTTTACATTCCAATTTGATGTTTCAGTTCTGCCTCATCCTATATTCAAGTTAGCTAGTTTTCTGATATATTGACCTCCTCTTATATGTGAGATAGCCTTATATCAGTGTTAGAAATTCCTTCAAACAATCATCAGACACCTGCAAGTCCTGCCTGCTAACAAGTCCTAGGAGTTGTCAGTCCTGACGAAAAGTTGCCGCAAGAGAATGGCGGCCTAAAAATCTCACAGGAAGCTGGACGTGCAAGAAAACAGTTGGGCGATGTATAGATTAAAAATACAAATATGGGGGCAAAAGGGTCATAATGGTAGATCATTTATGCATGATGAGATAAATATTTGTCAAGGTCAAAGAAAAAAGGGAAATAGCTCTATGCTTATTTTCAACATGTGAAATACAAAACAACTAATGATTTAGTTATTAAACAACCCCAAAAATCTGAATGACAATCAGATTCAGCGTGCAAAGAACTGATATAAATGTGGTTTATTCATTGGATAATGATTGTTTCTTATTATTTTAGCCATTTTATTTGCCATGCAAAACGTAGAATAGGTTGAATATCAGAAAGCCCACCAGGCTGGCAACTATAGAAACATGCAAGCCCGGGTCAAAAAGTGTCGGCCCCGGGCTGGGTCTTATTTTCAATTCTGGTTATATACAAGTATGTGTGACAACACTAGTTATAGTGTTACAGCAAATAGTCTCATTTATGTTTCGTTATTTGGTCAATGGTTTCTATTTTCCAACACGGAGAACCCTCCCCCATGAAGTAGACTGTCACTGGTTGCTAATTTTACATGCATAATCCACAAGTAATTATTTATCCGCAGAAAAGTTTCTAACTTCCACCCTTTTTAATTAATAAATTCAGGGGAGATAGCAGCATCATTTAATTTGACCAGCCATCCATGATGCGAGATAAAAAATGTATTCCTGAAAACTTTTTTGACCCTTTTGTGGAACTGAACCCACAGCCCTTGGTGATTGGATCAAATTAATCTTTTGACAACTCTTACCACAGGCCATCAAGAGGTCTGTGTAGTTAGAGCTGTAGAATGTGTAAATAAAGTTAAAGCATATACAGATGGACGTCACAGTATTGTGTAAATATTAGAAGTATCAGGTTGCCAAGAGTACCTAACACTCCCTAAAGAATAGGGTCACTCTCCAAGACAAAAGTGTGAAAAATAATAGTTTGAGCAAAAATAATTCTTCTAAAAATAACTCCTAGAAATAACTAATGCCTGGTGCTAGCTGTAAGATTATTAAATGAAAGCCAAAATGATCTATCGGATAGTATAAACTATATTATTAATTGTGAATAAGTTAAAGAGAACATTCCCATATCAGTAACAGATGGAATATATCAATAATTAAATACTTCCTGTTAATAACTGAATCAAGGTGATGGATAGATTAAGTTACACAAGAGCTAGAGCAAAATTGATCTCTTCATTACTAGCTGAAACAAAATATTTTCTATAGAGTGGATTTTAGCTGTTTGTTCATTAATTAAAAATTAAAGAATCCGAATGATTAGCACTCACCAGCCAATAATATATAATATGTTCTTCCCTGCCACTGATCGCATAAGTATAATGAATGAGGTAGCTGTCACCTCCATACAACTCGCCATAGTAACGTTTCTCTAGTTCCACAATATCCATATTTTCAACACGATAGATCTGCAACATTTTAAACAATCAATAAATGATCGTGGCAACAGGTCTGGCTGAAACAGCAGTAAATACTAATTATATTATCATCAGAAGATGAACATCAACAAAGTTGTATAGCAATATTTATCAAACATTAAATATTTACTTTGTAAGAGATTTAACTATCAAAACTGACATAGGAATTTTGTTATAACACACAAGATTAATTTATCAACAGATACAGCTCATTAAAATTCACATGTTTGATCATTAGCAAAATTATGTTACAAAAAATCCTCAACAATCATATGATTGGAACTAAACCATAATTTATTAAATGAAGGTTGATTTAGTTAGATGCTAGATACAAACTTTAGAACATAATTTATTTTTAAACTCTAAATACATATTATACTATGTATTCCCTCATTTCTTGACCTTTTTCTTTCCAGATCCATCATCCACCATTCCTGTCTCTTTGGCAACTTCTGGATTGTTATGCAAGGTCGTGGCATCAAATTTAGTCTGCACCGTTTGAGCTGAAAACAGAGAACTATCATTGTTACATTGGTGTTAGAATAGGTTACACTTTCTTATGATGACAAACTTCTACAACAGTTTTCATCCAAACAACGTCAAACTTGGATTGAGCAATCATTAATTTTCTGATACGCGATGGCTTCAAACAGTTAGTGAAAATAAAATGGTCAGGTAGTTTTCAGATTAAATTTGAGAACTCTTATTGTTTTAAGTTTCAGTGGATTTGACTGTTCATGGTGGATAAGTGAACAAAGTGAGGATGGTACAATGTTTGAAAGGTTACTAACAGCATCGATCAAATAAATGTGACTTAAACAAAGACCACTAAACTATCCAAATTAATTTCTCAGCCTCAAAGAACTGATTATACAATTAATAATTTGCTTTACCAGACAATTAACAAAGCCATTCTTTGTTCCAAATCATTATTAATCCATTAACTTGCTGATAAAACCTTCACTATTACAGAGTATAACTCCAAGGTCAATCAATTTCTTTTACCAAATAATCACCTGAAGCTAGAAATACATGAATGCATAAAGACTTCTAATTAATCTCACCTATCTTATTAAAGCTGTATGGTTTCACTGATCCTGGCAATCTGGGTTTCTCCCAAACTTTAAAAAGGACTTTAAACTCGGATGACTCTCCTCCCTCAGGTACCTTGGTTACTCGTGTCAAAGTTGAATAATTACGCTGACCTATGAATGCCTGTAAAACATTTAATCAAACTAACAATCATCATCATCATCATCATCATCATCAACAACACATTTAAGTCTGTGTTATATGGTACATTATTTCAAAGACATAGAATATAATTTTTTTCTTCTCATTATAGTCTTAAAATCGTGTACACAAAATTAATACATTTTGCAAAAACAGATCCAAAGTTGCTATGATGTGATTTTTCTAATTAATGAAGTATTTAATTTTGTTTCTTAACCCCCTCAGCTTTGGGCCTGGCATGACATTATTAGTTTAGTCATTTTAATTTAAGGGTTAAATAGTTTATCTCCTGTTACCTTTTCTGCTATTTTAAAGCCTATTCAGTATCCAATTTTAGGGCTTCTGTATCAAGACGTGTTCAAAACAAATTATAATATACATCTAAATATTGACAAATAAATTAAAATGCTAATATTAAGTAGATGTTGCTGTTCTTTAGCGGCTACTTTTGTGTCCAACGGTAATGAGGTGAAGTAAAGCATGAAACACCCTTCTAACATAGAACAACTGGTGTCTGAACCCAGGTGCTATAAATCTGTGCCCAACCATGTGACCAGTTATATCATGGAAGTGGCCTGCTGGTATAAAAAAACTGCTCATTAATGTACAATGTACATGGCCAGTATAGGTAAGAAACAGTGTTAACTAGTTCAGTCGGTAAAGTGTCAACCTACACAATAATCAGTGGTCATAACATAGTATTCCCTGACATCATCATTCAGTTCCAATGTAAACATTCTTTCCTGGATCCCCAAACATCACAATTTGACAAGCTTTCCCTGCTCAAGCATTTACTCTATTTAATGTCATTCTTTTTTCAAAATGGCAAACAAAGAAAACAATGTTAATATATGAAACTGATTCACAAAAACAAAATTAAGTTACACAAAGTTCATGCCTGTTAAAATAAATGATCAGTTATCAGAGAATGAGTAGGATTTGTAATATCATTCTTTAGTCGGTATCATACAGCATCGTTTTGGGAATTTTAGAAGTTGTTGGCTTTTTAATTACCCGAAACATTAAAATTACATAAACTATTCAGTGATTTGTTTGTATCTATCTTTTGGGGTTTATTAAAAAATATTTATATTCATTGGAAGGATACCCTAATAAACTGCCTTAAGTTGTCCATTTTTGTCAAGTCATCATTTCAATTCGTAACTTCTCCATCTGAATCTGTCATAACAGATCACCCATTTTAAGAAAACAGTCAGGACGGTGTAAAAGATAGTCACTCAAGCATGTATTTAATTAAATACTGCATAAAAGAGTAAATAGAATAATCATGGACACAGAAAATTACTCATCATATTCCTGACTGGTCTATTTGAATGAATTTTTAAATAAAAAAATAACACTAAAATCCTGATTTAGCAATAAACGGATATGCAGTGATCCAGATGGACTCGCAAGAGTGAAAACCATTTACATTAGAAAGTTTAAATGTCAAAAACACAAGGCATACAAGCCGGATTTAGGTTGTGAGCTAATGGGTGCTCCACGAATTAGTGGCTCCTTTCGACCATAAATAACAACAAATATCTGTCCATCGTTAGTTTCAGAGTGGATACCTCCTTTTAGGAAATTGGCAAAAAGTGTCTGTTGAAAGTGTTAAAACGGGTTGTCAATGACATTCCCTAACTGTTCAAGGCAACGTGGCAAAATGGAAAACAACACAGGTAGACAAATACACAGAGATAGAGGCTTGTTAACATACCATAGCATTGTTCATTGATTCTTTACGTTCTTTTGGTGATGCTCTTTTGCCAGTCCACACCCAGATACCATCCTCTCCATTATCGACAATAAAACAATCCTAGAGAAAAGATACAATAACAAACAATCACCAGAAACTGTATTCGGTGTAGCAATGAAAAGGCACCAATTAATATGCAATAATAATAATGGCCGATATTTTACTCGGCTTATCTACCTCAAACGATGGGGACGCATATGGTCTGTAATTTACTGCTTCACCAGGGGGAGTAATTCTAAATAAATTTAGAATTTACAATAGATGGCGTATTATTGGGCAGAGAAAACCTTGCCAGTTATCTGATTGGATGAAAAACTCCTCTTACTATAGTGCCGTGGCCGGGATTCGAACCTCCGACCTCCAGCACAGGATGACCACGAGTAAAAAAGTCCCACCCTCTTACCCACTACAAACTCTGAGATAATTGCAATTGAACTAGTATTTAATTCATTTACATCACTTACATAAATGAAGATAGTTCATTGCAAGAGATAATAAATAGTAATTACTGATTTGAATGTTTAAGCCATAGTTGTTGTCTAATATCTAATTTTTATTATTAGATAGATAGAAAATGTATTTTGGATAACATGGTATATAATATACATCGCATAACAAAAATATTGCAGACATTATGTAAATGTTCAGATCTATTTTCAGTATATAATTCTAGCAGTTACCCAGGAAACCATATAGCCTAAGGGCTGTCTTACTGTGGTACGTATGTGCATATCCTTAAACATATATGTACACCTGCACATACATATAACATACTATATATATATATATATATATATATATATATATGCATATATATATATATATATATATATATATATACAGCATAAACACATATATGTGTACATACAAAATATTATGATGTAGTTGACTTCAAGGTTCTGTGTGTGAGTGTAAATGTATGTAATGTGAATATATGCAGCGAGGAATAAAATTATTTATAGCGATTTCCAACAAACACCAACTTACATTACTGTCTAACATATTCTTATCAAGTGGTGCTGTAGCTTCTTCAGTTATCTTCAGATTGCCATCTTCCTCAGCCACTCTATCAATGAAACAAACCTTTAGGAAATTGTGTCTTAAGTTATAAACAAGAAAAATATGATAAATAGCCATTGCATAGATAATAGTTTTGAGGCAATATATGACGTGTATACCAAGTCTGAAATGTTATCAATTCAAACGCAAGGAACAAAACCTTTTTAGTTTTGCAGACATAAATTATTGTGACCTAAAATTGTGACCTACTAATGTGACCTAATAAACTTATTCATTCAATACAATACGATTGTTCTGTTTAAAAAATTTATATATATTCTACGATGCATACTCAACAAAACAATAGTTTGAGGGATGATATTAGTGTCACACATCGGTTCATTCAGTACATGCTTTAAACATAGAACACATACATGATTAGCATTAAGTAATAAAACCCATCAAGCGTGGACATCAAGTGAACACACTGAACAGCGTATGTGTTTATAATAATAATATTAATAATAATAAAGAGGTTGTTCATAAATATTACTTACGGACAAATTCTGTTTGGTTGGTTATTATAATAAAATATGGAACAATACACAGTATTACGTTTGCCGTATTCCACACTTTCACATATGATATTACCTAAAGAACCGTTGAAATAATTACTTTCTCATCATTGATCAATGCTTATTTTCACAGATATCACAACTTTCTCTTCAAGGTTGAAGCATTCCATTAATGTATGAGGGAGTGTTCTGTTCAGCTCCAGCACAGGTAACATCCAGGAGGGTGATATCCTTCAAACACGGGTAACATTTTGAATGGAACCTAGATCTGTAGGTTTACAGGACAGTATTCTACTCAAGGTAATGTTGCAGTAATGATGTCAGTTAGCTATTATTTGAATACAAATTAGTATATTGGGAAAATTTAATGCTTAGAATACCATGTCCAGAAATCACATGAATGAAAACCTTGAAGGTAAAATTAACAAAATTTGATCATATGAGAAACATTCTTGGCACGTCAGTGTCATTGATGTAGTGTAGAAAAATGCTAAAATGCTTTATGGAAAAGTATTGGGCGAAAAAAGAATATACACAGAATACCACTGAAATTTTAAACAAACATGAAAGGCCTTTCCCTACAACAAAGGGCATCTATACATCTGTGGAGTTGAGCTGTTTAGCCTTGATACTGGTTGAACCTGGGAGATTTGACATCCCACAAATATAGACAATATAGACTGATTTGAACCCACAGAGGTTTGCAGTGCAATGGTATAAACACTCTGCAATTGGAGTGCTCTAATCTGCATTTAGGAAAAACTGCAAACACTGATCAAGAGAAAACCCTCATTTATTTGAATGATTTGGTAATAAATAAAATCACGAAAGTGGGCATTTCTGTAAATACCATTACATATATATATATATATATATATATATATATATTACACATAACTACTGTAAATTATTTTGACAGTTATAAATCATTGGCTTCAGTGTATACCCCTGTAATGATAATCTTGAACAATGAGATATTTCAAGAAGATGAACTGAAGAAGCCATTTTTCTGTAAACTTACTTCCAGAGCTTAAGTTGGCCTACTTTCTTCTTTTCAAACTGTTCATCAGCTCCTCCTTCAGCTACACTCTTTATCTGACTGTCCTTCTCTGCTACAGGTAAGTACTCGTTGAATACCTGGAATTAACCAGTTTTGAATTTGAGTTTCTTGTTGTAGAAAGATGATTAACCATATGAAAATGTGCACATGCACACATAAACATACCAAACTGGCCCACCCCCCTCCTCCATGGAGTCTCTGTTTTAGTAAATTTGACCATCAGTAGAGAAACAAACCTCAAATTCATCTTCACCCATGTCATCAGGAGTTTCTTCACCATCTTCAAGCACTACAATGTTCCCACTGCCACGGTCATCACGCATACTTCGTGCTATTTCCATTGCCTTTATCCGCTCGGTGCGACTGCATGATTCGCCATTCCACACGTAGATAATATCGCCAAGATCCAGAATAAAGACATCGCCCTTGTTCATCTGGGACCAGCAGATCTCCGGTTTCTGGATCGGAAACACAGAAACAGCTAACAAGAAAATCACACATCTAGTGTTGCATCATTTCGTGTGTTTTTTCAGATCCAAAATGAGACAGTAAGCCACAGGAAATCTCATGACACAAAGCATCATTGTCACAATAAAAATCTCTACAGATGGGTCAGTCTCTACAGCTCACCTCATAACATATGAGGGATAATAGAACTACCCCTCGGGCACAACAAACCATTATAATAACATACCATGATGAAGTGTTATCTCAAGCCATGAAAATTTAGTATTACAATCAAGTATCTTGCAGCATTACCTCCTCCATTCTGGGTGTGTGCTTGCCCTTGACACTCAACAGACGTCGGTGTACTATGTGTTCAACATGGTTAAAGCCGGATGCCACGCCTCCTTTTAAGTACCTAATGATGGAAGCATGTCACGTTAAATCACAAAACATCAATCGGTCAACATGCAGCCATCTCGAGGTGAGCCTCAACTGATCAAAATCCATTTACGATCACACAACAACTATGCATCTTTCACCCAATCACTCGTAGCTATTCATTAGTGTTTTAAAGACATTCACTGGATTTATCCACACAGACTACACAAGGTACACTGGTCGTAGAACAATATATCAACAATGAATCCAAGCTCCTTTAACAAGTCACACTTCATCAATTTAAATATTTACCCCACGTCCTTCTAAACAGTCATTCCAACTAACTCTAAACAATCAGCACAGTTTAAACTCTCAACCCATCCTAATTCTATGAATAAAATCAGCCAAGGTAATCCCTCTATGCAGTGCTCCCAGATCTCCCTATACAGTTATCCCATGTCTGTCCAGACAACCCTGATCTACTCAAACCATCATACGAGATCTATCCAAACATTATCAGTCCCAAAACTTTGAACGAGTCATCCCAAGTTGTTCAAATAGTCAATGCAGGTTTATCCTAATAGTGATACCTGACCTATCTAGAGATTTCAGTCTATATTTTCAGTCTCCTACCCTGGTTCTATCTATATAAACAGTCAATCCCATTAATTAATTACCTTAATTATTAACCACAAATAGCTCATTGATACTAGTGAATTAATATACAGTCAATTAATATGTATATTTTTTACAAGAGTTATTATTATTATTATATGTAATTACATACATGATAATAGTAATTAAGGTCTCAGGGGGGCGGGGTATTTTATGTTACTGGTAATAGTGGAACACCATTGTTCTCAGGTCGTTATCTGAATACAGGCATAATATCAACCAACACAGCTTCTGTTGTTTTTGTTGTTGCCGTTGTTGTTATTGTTGTTTAACAGCCACTTTTATGCACCAGGTATACACTAAATAGGGCAAAGAATCTGAAGAATGAATGAGTTCAATAGAAAAATGAAACTCTCTTTTGACAAAGGCTGACAAGACATCTTCTAGACGTCTCTGTGCTACCATGATTATATATATATATATATATATATATTTTTTTATGTGAGTACACACACACGCACGCACACACACACACACACAAGAGAGAGAGAGAGAGAGAGAGAGAGAGAGAGAGAGAGAGAGAGAGAGAGAGAGAGAGAGAGAGAGAGAGAGAAACTGTAAATAATTGATATTATATTACTGTCAGAAAATGTACATTTGGAAAATCATTACTTATTATCAATAACAACCACCAAAGAATGTTGTCATATCACATTACTATTTGTACAACGGATAGCATATTTATGGATCACTGGATACCAAATCAGCAGTGATCTCACCCCCCCCCCCAACAGACATAATTATTATTAATAATGGATATTTTGGGAAAACTGGATTCACATTCTCAGTTATATTATAATTTACAACCAGAGTTAATAAATCCTCATCTCTTGTTTATTTTGATGCCCTCCAAACCCAGCCCTTCATTTAAACTGAGAAATGGATCAAATTTAAACTTCAATCATTAATAATACAGACTGTAGCAGATGTTAAACAATGAGGAGAGAAACAACACAAAGCTGAGATGATATGACTCACTTGAGACTTTTGTTCTTGAAGTAACTCAGAAAAAGCTTGCTCTCGTTGTTCTGACTCTCTCTGTGCTGTATAGGGCTGCCACCCAAATGGTCGTCTAGTTCGATTGTTTTTAGGGCGGCTGTCCCCTGCTCATCCTAAATAGCATCATAAAAAACGAGAATGATCTACGTATGCATGAAGACGGGATAGTGTCGAAGTCCGAGTTACAACAGATAACATTCTAACAGCCATCCATGATAATCAATATAAACGAACATACTGCGAATACATCACTGTTATTACATATATTAGCCTTCTCAGTATAAAAGGCTATTGCTGAAATAATATCAGTGTCTTCTGATATTACAGATGGCCATTGTTCAATTGCAGGAATTTGTATCCGAGTGTTAAATGTTGTAGTTTTATGGCCAGTTTTGTGCACACGGTGGGCTTAATGGGCCAACACCTTTGAGATGAGGCAATGAGATGAGGTGAAAGATGAAACACATTTCAGACATAGCTCTGTCAGGGTTCAAGAGCCCGGGTGCTAGATGTCTGTGAGCAACTTCAATATCAATTAGAACATGAAGATGCCATATTGGAATCTCCAAGGATTATGATCTGCGATTAAAGTGAGAGGATGGGAAATTGAAATTGATGAACCTTTCTATGGATCCTGGGTAGGTTACATACTGGGAAATGGGTGTTAACGAAGTTACAGATATACGTACACTCACCCACTCATTCGTTCTCTCACTCTCCGCATTGTAACATAACTCTTGGATTGAGAAATTGTCACTGAGCTAGCAGTGACATGAGAACTAATCAACAGTAGAGCAACTCGCGAGAAGGTGGTAAAGAAATAATTCTTGACAACCTCAACTCGGGGTTGATATTTATGACAAATTGATTATTGTAACTATAATATCAAGAACATCCATCACCTAAGCGACTATAGCACTTAATTACTTGCATCACATACATCATCTAACGATAGTAGAAACATCGCGATAATGATTTGTTTATAAAACAATCAAAAATAAATAATCAGTCATTTTCTATGTACTATCATAGTAACCACATCAGTATTACATTACCATGAAAGCACACACTTGTTGACAATACATTAATTTGAATTCGAACATTGAGACGTTAATATGGAAGTTGGCCTAATCTTAATGAGGTAACTCTAGTTTCAAATATTTTAATTAACTCTGAACCTTTGAATAACATCTGAAACAATCAAAGGTTTGAATAACTAAAACTTAAATGTGTCATGAAGTAGATCTAGCCACAAAATAAAACTGTTCTCATTATTATTATCTGATGATGATGATGATGATTGATGTTTTACGGCCACTTTTCCACACATGGTAGGCTAAATGGGCCGAGTGACCTCCAATGGTAACGAAGTGAAGTCAAAGATGAAACACCCTTTAGATATGCCCATGCCGAGATTCAAACTCGGGTGGTAGTGATCTGTGGTCTAACACACTACCAACTAAACCATGGAGGTGCCCTCTCATTATTATCAGAAGAATAAACAGAATGTAAAATGATACACTAACAAAACAGCTTATTGCAACATACCAGTGTCATCTACACTGTATAAGAATAATATATTAGATCAATCATGCTACTACAATGTAATGACAAGTCACAGTAAAATATTGTCCCCAGAACAATCAAACAATGTCCATGTATACTGTACTCTGTTTACAAAATATTCAACTAATGGTAAGCTATGCAAATTAGTAATTACCTACCTGTGAACTACTTTTTCCAAGCCAGAAATGTATGTTCTGCTCTAAAATACCTCTGCTCTCTTTTTGCTGTGAGAGATAAATGAATGAATACGTTTATAAAACATGATTTAACCAGCAACAGCACAATCAGTTTAACGGCGACGTGAAAACTGTCCACAGTGAAGTAATGCAGAAGGTGGTAAAAACAACCTGATAACATAGACAAATATGGGTCTGTTTATCTATTTGTGTGTGCCGGTATTTCCTCAAAAATGGATAGAAAAGATGAAATCTTTTACTGGAACATGTTTGGTTTTTCCATACATCAACTACGTTATAACAACAAATCTGGCTTTTAGGAAATATTTAATGAACTACCGGAACATATATACTTTGGAATATAATTTTTTTTATAGAAAAACCTTGACCTTAACAAAAAGGTTCAAGCATCTCATTTCATTCCAACCAAAATCATATACTTTAATTGTATGCCGTTTCTTGTTATGCCTACAAATAACATAATTAAGTAATTATTACAGCAAGATGTCCATCAAACTCCAAATATATGTTTATGGTGTGAAAAACTAGCCCGAATACTATAATTATATTAATAATTGTAGGTATTATGTACATTAGAATACATTAAATTTTACCTTTCAGTAATACTGGTACATTCATCTATTTTGATTTGTCAAGCTACAATTTCAGTGAAAATAATCTTATTACAATAATTATTTTCAGTTGATTTCAATTGTCATAACAGTTATATGAACAATCTAAATTACCATTGTATAATCAATCTACATACATATATAAATGAAAATGATCCAATTACGTACACGTAATATTACTGGTCATTTAGTTTTTGCACCAAACCACGTTAAACTAGGATCTATTGTATTAAGCCACCGTTAACATTACGATGGCAGTTCAATAATGCTGTCGGTGGCCGGATGATAATGGAGACTTACAAGCTAATAGATCACTCAATTACGGGAAAACCTGAATGCCATCTGATGCAGCAGCTGATGAATAACCAATATGCTTTAAATTAATCATCAGTCTAGTCTCATTTTTATGATCGACCAACAGTACACGAGTGTGTTTACTGACATTAATGTGTTGATGTCTTGTGCGGATGCTAACACTGGTAGTGCTGGCTTTGTAAACATTGCCCGATCCGCTAATTACCTACGTGTGACGTAAGATGGAAAAATTCTGAATACAAACTTTGCTATGCGCATTTTTTTAAATACTTCATGTCTGTTGTTATATAGAGGTGTTAATCAGACATGGGGTCAATTAAATGCTGGAATTGATTGGCAATTCCAATTCTGGAATTGATAAATTTGGAATTGAAGTTTGATATATGGAGTACCTACTCGTGGTAAAAAGTGGTACAGTAGGTGGAATTGGAATTGGAATTAATAAATTTGATGTGGAATTGGAATTAATCAAATGGAATTGAGTGGAATTGAAAATGACAAAACGGAATTGACCCCATGTCTGGTATTAGTTATACATAACACAGCCATATTGGGAAAAACTGGATCATCAGGCACATTTCATCCTACCAACAAACTGAATAACCAAACCAGCATCAATCAAAACAGCAATGAGCACATTACTGTATATATGTTAACTGTCCTAAGCACTGTACCGAACTCTATCAAGGATACCTGTGAACATTTTACCTCTATGATGACAAACATTCCTAAATCTATCCAATCCGTGAGCAGTAAATGATCTGGATTACTTACACAAAGCACAATGTAGGCATCGCCATCAAAGAAATTTCCATATTGGTCTTTTGGCACAGGAACAGGTTGGAAGTTCTGTAAAGAAATCAGTAACTGTGAAGTATCATTCATCATCATCATCATCATCATCATCACTCTCCTCTTCATATTCATCATCATGCAACCAATAGCAACCCCTAAAGAGTTTGGTTAGTTTGGTATGACTTTATTGATAACAAGAAACCTACATGAGAAGTGTTGAATCTTAAATATTCAGAGAGAGAGAGAGAGAGAAGAGGGAGAGAGGATGAGAGATAGAGAGGGAGAGAGATAGAGTCGAGTGGTTTAGTTTTGGTACTAGTCACATCTGGGACATAATGGGATCTGAGAAGGGAAACAAATACCACAAACACAGGGATGAGCAGGATTTGAATCCATAACATGTAGATTTGCATCGGAATGCTCCAACTGAATGTCCGGAGAGAGAAGGGAGGGAATAAAAATATTACTGAATATTCGGATTAAAATTAGATTTTTACAGCAGCAACTTTTTTTCCATTGATGTACAATACACATACTTTGTACTGATAACATCAAAAGATATCTTCGAATGGACAGACTACCCATACGAAGACCATTACAAGTTAATCCTACAATTATATGATGGTCAC
Source organism: Paralvinella palmiformis (assembly GCA_025642065.1). Classification (NCBI taxonomy): domain Eukaryota; kingdom Metazoa; phylum Annelida; class Polychaeta; order Terebellida; family Alvinellidae; genus Paralvinella; species Paralvinella palmiformis. The sequence continues at coordinate 73,620 of JAODUP010000225.1, forward strand.
ATCTTAAATAATCACAACTGTATGGAGTAAGTTAGTAATCCGTCTTTAATGATACATAAAGTGTGTCTCCTTCAGCCAAATTTGTACAATCTGACAGTGCAGTGGTTACAGCATTGTACTGCACATCTCCACGTCGTGGGTTCAAACCCGAAAGATATACCTGGAAAATTTTATTTCCACGCTAATCGCATAGAGTGAATTCAGGATAGTTCAGCTCGCGTAGTGATAGATGCTCGCAAATAAGATTGTATCATCTCAGTTCGTAAAAAAATGACGTTAGTTAAATGTGTATGGACTGTGTATCCATTTTAGTTTAAAAATCTGTCAATGACGTGGCAGATGAATACCTTTGTGAACTGGTGTCCATTAGAAAGTCATCCCGAAAACTCAAGTCATCCGATCAGATACTATTGCAGGTACCCGTGTCTCAGCTCAAGTCATATTGCCATTGCCCATTTAATGTTGAAGCTTATGTAAGGGCACTTTATTAAATATATTATTATTATCGTCATCATCATCATACCTGTGCTTATGGGATGTCACATGACCCAGGTGTAACCCGACCTAATTCTAAATAAACGACAAACTGACCCTTCAGACAAATCTTATTACTTACAAAAATATTTAGTTTTCCATAACCTTAAGATTACCATTTTCTTTATTTACTATCACGGATGTAAACAAATTCAAGGTTTGTAGAGGTCAAGAGTTGTTTTGGTTTGTTTTAGATTGTGTCCCATTTAAGTCAACCATGAATGAATATTAGGTTAGTATGGTTGATGATGAAACGAATACGTCCTGTGCGTGGAATGTCCTGTGATGAATGCGGTTGTTAGCTAAAAATAGATTTTTATGAGAGGTGAACCAGCATTGGTATGTCTAGATCAGCTTAGACACATAATGTCAAAGCTGAATAGCGTCTGCGGGTGTGAGAGAGAAACAGCGTGTGTGTCACCGTGTGTGTGTGTGTTGTTGTTGTAATGTTTGTAACCTAAGGCCTCTTGTTCAGTCAAATATCACTAGATGACAGCGTCAAGCTTCTCCGAGTATCTCCAACTGTGTGTGACTGTGAAGGCAGACTTTCTCTTACTAAAAATTATTGCAAACTGCAAACTATTTATTAGTTAAATTCTTACATCCCAATACTAAATGATCAGGATGTAAACTTTACCTGCGGTAGAATGTACATTCTAACTAACATCAATGTATAGATTGTTATGTTACAAATTTAACGAAACAAAATTAAAACAGTACAAATGATTTTTACACCATTCTGTAATGAATTTCACTATGCCCCGCAATATAATTTATTATACAAGAAACAAACAGTTTAATTAAAGTATGTTTTTTGACTTCATGAATGAAGATCCGACTATCAAGCTGTGGGCGGACAATTTTCCAAATTTGTTAAAGCGAAAAGTTTTAATGTAAACACCGTGAGCTATGTCAATAATAATGAGGCTTCTGTACTTGAAAAGCGGTAACAGAAAGTAAACATAATTTAATATACTTACTTGATATTGATATTTGATATTACGCATATTTCGAGCATCCTGTTTCTATAATATGATACACGCTACATAAAACACGAATATTTAAGTCTAAGATGGAGAGAGCGAGAGACAGAGAGAACTTCGATTTAAGCCTCGTCATTGGTTATATGTTAGACATGTGGCCAAGGGGCAACCCAAAGGGCAACATTCCATAAACATGGGTATCATTGGGACTTGAACACTACAACCTAAATGTTTCAAACAGCACATCAGTGTATCAATTTGGACTACTCAGGGCTGGCCAAGAGAAAGATGATGAGAACACACCCACGCAAGCACACACACACACACACACACACACAGAGTGAGAGAGAGAACACATACACACACATGCCCCCTGAAAACAATTCAGAGAAATTACCCTTTGGACAAGATCTAACCACAAATAGAACTCAAAAACATGTTTGAAATGAATAGTTAATATGAACAGAAAAAACCCCATTAATTAAGAATTGTTGTAGGCCTGTACTCTGCATTCATATGTTTTATAAACGAATGGAAGTGGGTCAATTATTGTTATGTGTGTCCTAATTAAAGGTTGATATGGATGACATCAAAATGTGGGTTTACCATTTATTTGTGCACCATGAAAGCATGTCAGACATTGACTGATTCAGAGTGACACTTCTGATACATGTTTTAGCAAAATATCTCTTACTAACAAAGAGTTGTCATATCTGTATGTGGTCCACAATTAGCGAATATCATAAATCATATCATAAATCAAACTCGGCTGTGTGCAGATATAAAGATCGTGTCAAAGTGAATGATTCTTATTTAAGCACACAATACGAAATCATAGCCATACACTAACAACACAGTATCGTGTATTATCGCAGACTTAGCAAAATTACTAAAGAGAAATGGCATCAAACAATTGTGTGTCAAATGTGTGTACACCTTCCACACGAAAACTCCTTGTTGCTGACTGCTTAATTATGTTCAGATGTTCAGGACAAGTTACTCAAACAGAACATATTATACACAAACAGACACCATAACGATAGCTTACCTCAATACGCCATATCAAAAAGCAGGATTGCATTTGGGGACAGATCTGAATGCTGGATCAGTCATACTTGAAAAACCTGAAATCAATTAACAATATATAATATTACACACACACACACATGTATATATAATATGTTATATTATAATTTATATATATATATGTATACATATATAGCACAACTAATCTTACCTTTTGAGAGTGCCACCCACACATAAAACAAAACATTAGAAAACTTCCTGGGTATTCACTCTGACTCTTGTCTTATCATTAGCAAGGACGTATTTTGCTTCAATTATCAGTTCTAGTCTTGTATTCTTGCTGCTAAATTACCTGTGTCTGTATCATTGTTAAAATGTGTTAGATTTTCCTCAAGTGTACTTTATTTCTGTTCTTTTTGTTAAAAAGTATTGTTCAAGGTAATTTTATATTTTCACCATTTTATTCTCATTAATTATATCTGGGAGCATCATATCCAGAAGCAGCTCTGAAGCGTTTGTCACAATCATATAGACATTATTTGAAGTCATGGTCAAAAACATCATTCAACAAAAAAGGACAACCAAAAACATTGTCCTAGTTATCAGAAGGTGTCATAAAAGCCAGTGGTATCAAACAGTGTCATAAAAGCCAGTGGTATCAAACAGTGTCATAAGAGACAGTGCTATCAAACACTGTCATAAAAGCGAGTGGTATCAGACAGTATTATTAAACACTGGCATAAAACAAAGCATGTGGTTTTACACATATTAAAAATATTCAACTTTTGTACTGCCTGTGCAAGAAAAGTATAGATTTTCTTTTATGACAGTTATTCAATTTAAACATGGCTATTCAGCCTTGGTTATTAACATTTTAAATCCTGGAAATAGTTTTTTCTTTCTTTTTGCTATGTAAGATTGAAATAGCATTTTGGTTCTATAAATATTAACAATTTCATAGCATAATTTATAAATATTTGATAAAAACCAGACAATGGACGACTCTCATCGTCCATCCCAATCATCAGGATTAACCCTCTACCAGCAGATGTGTGACAGCTTCTTCATCATGGGTCTCCCCCAATTAAAAATAAATATAAAACCTCTGAAATTGGAACCCGATTGAAACCGACTGGTCACATCAAGACTTATCAAAGCTTATCCGTGATGGCCGTAATAAAAAGAATTGTCCTCAAAGAATAAGCTTATAGACCAATTATAGTTTAGTTGTCAACATGTACACCAAATAATATCATATATAACACTACTACATATATACACAAACAGCCAGTGTTCCAGCATATTATTCCCTCACTTTTGGCAAACATATTTAATATTACCAAGTACAGACATTGTGTAGGTGGGAAGAAACGCAACTCTAATAGTAATATTCTTTTTGTTAGCCTTCATGAAACACAGAACATTTCTCAAGATTTACAGTGTGAAGCTTCAAGCTTAGAGCAATGGGTGGTGTTTATAGTACTATTGAAATTAAACAGTAAAAACAAATCTTTTTTCATACCGAGTATACACACACACACCCACACTATATATATATATATATATATATATATATATATTATTATTATATATATATATATATATATATATATATATATATATATATTTAATAAGCCAAGTGTTAATAATACAGGGTGAGTTAGTGTACCATTACGTGCTGTACAAATATGTACAAATACTTCAACCAATATGGAACAGGAACAAGAACTGAAAAACAAACATGACCTATTCTGTTTGACAAGAAACTTGTTGAACGTTTCCAGTGTTTGTATCATGAGATACGTCATACAAACTTGAATAAAACTATACACCTATCTATTTTATTGGATATGAGACGCTTCAAGTACTTCGATGCTCAAAATCAAGACACTTTTTACAACCAAGTATTTTAACTTCAATTCTTGACTGGGTTTATCATTCCTACAGCAGCTCAACTCTCGTTGGCATTTTTCATCGGACCACCTCGTTTTTAAATCGACTGGTTGACACTATGATGGTAGGACGATGATTAAACACAAATACCAAGTTGTTTACAGCTAATAAGTTGAGCCAGAGTTGTTCAACCTTGGCACTGCACTGGCCACAGCTGGGACATTATGGCCTAGAGGCAACGACTCGATGAGGCACATACCACAAAGACAGGCATCAGCTGCATACGAACGTACAACCAGCGAGTTTACCACAGCGCCAACTAACTAGTTTTGTTTAACCTTGTGGTTGGTTGTACCCAGGACATATGCCTGAAGGCTGACACTCAAGAGAGAAACATCCCGCCAACACGGATGCCTTGGTCTGATTCAAACTCGGACTTGGTTTGCGATGCAGTAACCTAGCAACTGCGCTACCACAGCATCCTAGCTAACGGATGAGGCAAATGGAGGGTATATGGCACTTGTCTCCTCTAAAAGGTAAGGATGAGGAGATAGTCCTTATGAAAATGAGATGAACCAGCCCAAAGCCTTTTACTGATGTTTGAAATATCCCACAAACCTAGGCAACAGTGGGTGTTAATCCCCTGACTGGCAGGTCTTCAGTACGACGCACAACCAGTTGCGCCACGGGAATGCGCCAACATCAGATGATAAAAGCTGCCAGTAGATGACAAAGAATACGACCCAAAAGTGGAATATCTAAACATGTTATTTACCAAAACTATCAACGGATCTACAATACTGTTTGATATAACATACCAGTATATAAATATAACAAATACAGCTATGTACGTCACTGCAATACAGGTTAAGCAATGCACCATAAAAGATATCTTGTGGAATCATGACACCGTTAGTTTTTGGTCTTCTTCCTAGCCACTAATGTCACTAATGCTAAAGGTATTGTATGGTGGGTGGTCTTTTAAGATAGGTGGTTGTGAAGACAACATTAAGTGTCTATACTTAACCACCGAGTTCTTTAGCCTGTGAGAATTATGGCAGTGGAATCACTGCCTATACAGTAAAAATTAATCCCACGAAAGCATGTAGCAGCTGGATTTAATATTTATATTTAAGAGTATATGTGTGTGGAGTGTGGACGCATGCGCACAGTCTAAATGAATATCAAATTAGACTCCTGTCATTCACTGATTATTTATCAACCTGTAAGTGTAACCCCTCAAACAATTCTAAAATACTGTTTATAACAATCATAAAGACAACAAAGCCCGCATTGGTTCTAGCACTACCAAAGCAAGTAGCAGTACTTGTATTGAGTAAACCTGCTAAATGCATGTTTACGTTTTGAAGAACAGCTTGCTTAAAATTTATGACCTCAGAATTCATTTATTCTATTTATTGTCAGCATTATATTTCAGGCAACAATTATATTTCCCATGAAACATTACTGGATTAGAAAGTGCAATATTATATGGTGCCATTTAATACAGATGACATCCATTTAAAAGCCAATGTCGCTTTGGATTTCAACTGATAAAAAGGTCATGCGAAGTGCAACACTGATTAGCAACCGAGTTACTATGCATCAAAAGATGGTTCTGAATACAATTCTGTCTTTCGATATTAATAGCAAAGAATATTTTCTATTAAAAAAAACAACTGCTGAATGAAAGACAGGAAATATACAGCAAGAGTTGAAGTTACAGGACTTTGGGCACCAGAACTGTAACAGTGGAAAACTGCGATACTCAATATCGGACATCCGACCCCATATTGTAAAACCCTTCTTCATCTGATTCGTTATAATGATTCATTATAAGACAATCCAAGCCTTATGAACACCAAATAGAACTGAGGAAATGTCCCACAAACTACATTTCAGAAATAATCTGAACCAAATTTTCACAGTTTATATATATATATATATATATATATATATATATATATATATATATATATATTATCCTTTACATTAATTACCAAATATCATAACAATTATTATTTATTTGAAATTATGAATCAAACTGTCAGCATAAAATGTGTCACGGAAATGTCACCCAGTGGCCTTTCTATGTGTGCAACAATAGTTGAAGATGACGATTGATGATGAGCCACTGGGTTAAGCCATGGGGGACCCTTTCTCCAACATGCATTACACAAATTTTGGTTTGTTGGTGCAGGTGATCATACGAAATAATTCACTGGGATGTAGTCTTTTCCCATTTCACTTACGCATCTAAACAATGGACCAGAATCATCCTTTGTACCAGTGTTGGACCACTGAAGATGATGATGATGATTGGTGTTTTACGGCCACTTTTGTGCACATGGTAGGCTAAATGGGCCAAGTGAGGTGATGAAAAGGCAAAGTCAAAGATGAAACAACCTTCAGATATGCCCACGCCTGGATTCGAACACAGGTGGTAGTGATCTGTGGTCCAACACGCTACCGCTAGACCATGGAAGCGCCCAACAAGAGTTAAAGAAGTTAAAACATAAAACTGTAATAGTGATACAATGCAGTTCGTAGTTTTCACTGCTACGTATTTGGGGTGTTACCCAAGTCTATAAAATGACTTTCATTTGAACTTCAGCCTTGATGAACATTCATTTCCCAGAACATCTATTTGCCATTACAGCGACAAGAAAAATGGGTGGCTTCTTTATGTGTTTTAGGCCCTTTTCGCCCCGAGAGAGGAGTGATAACAAATTGACAAAATCAAGGACGTCAGTCTTATTAAAATGATTAGTTCGTGCAGTAGATTCTTAATGTCATTTTTAATCAGACTCTACACCCTGCAGAACACAGCCTTAAGAACTGGCCTGCTGTACATATTCTCGTGTGTGTTGTTCAAGATGGCCAAAAGGTGGCAACAGGAAATCTACAGTTTTCACCAATTGTTCTCATTAGTATTCCTAGATCTAGTATTCATATTGCAGTAACACCTTTCTTAACTATGTGACATATCTGATTATAACATAAATTTTCGAAAATATGATAATATCACCCCAATTCAGAGATTATAAATGCGTTGTCTCTTGAAATTTTTCAAAGTCGCGTTCACAGATAAATAATAATTATCTTTTAAATCTCTCATATGGTGTTTTATTAAATATACATTATTATCTTAACTGACCACCATTGTAATAATTAAACTTCTTAAACACAGATGCTCCAGTTGAGGTGTTTAGTCTTAGTGCTGGTCACGCCTGGAAAAATGGTCAATGGTGTAACAGTGACCTGGGAAACAAATCCACAGCACACAGGTTCGAACCCACTACCTAAAGGTTTTTAATGCAATGTTCTAGCCAATGTGTTATCATAGTCTCCCTAACTTTATTTGTCTGTATTTATTATCATACCTGTAAGATACCTGCCAGAAGATGCTTTATTGATCTACTCCAAGGCCAAGACTCTTCCGGTTCTACATGCTGACGCCCTGCCCATCCCCCCCCCCACTCCTCTGGGGTATGGATTATACAGCCTGGTATCATCATCTTCATTATCAACTGACCAGAGAATATACCACTCGCAGTTGCCATTTATGGGCATGTACTTTACACAATAATCCAATTACCTCTTTAGGGTTGAATGAAACAATGGACACCAGAGTGAGAAATCAGCATCCAGTTGGACTCGAAGCAAGAACGTCCCAAATTCTGTCACACCGTGTGGTCTTGAATGGAACTCTATGATAACTTGTACAAGAATGTAAGCACACACATAATCAGACAGACAGACAGACAATTCATTTTTAACCACCCTTTCAGTATCACAGCCCCGGTGTAGCTCTGTGACAATTTACCATAATTCTAACAATGATACCTGACTCAGGTTTCACTTAATCAAGTCACCATAATCGCTAGTGTGTTATTTCTCTCCAAGTACATCAAGTTATCACCCTAACACCGTGATATAAACATAAACAGTCTGTATACTTCATATAATACAATACAGTCAAGTACCTTTTAGTTAAATATGTAATTCACGTTCATATAACCATGTAATGTGACCTAGATACCGGGGACGGTGCATTTATGTGTCAACATTTCAGCTGTAATAATTAGCCAATCATTACTTTCTGCTGTGGAAGTAGCTTTTCCAGCACACTGACTGGGGTAATCAAATCTGTTACCAATCACCATACATAATATTGATACGAAGTTTGGCTACAGTCTGATTTTAACATCGGTAGATATTTGTCCACAGCCAAACCACCATTTTCTTTCGGGTCCATGGTTTATTTTAACTTAGTATGCTAATCGTTGCTACCTTATTACCACTTTCCTGTTCACGGCAGGTTTAACGGAAAAACAACCTACGAAGTTACGGCGGTGAAATGGAAGATGCAACATCCCTCAGTCTTAGGCTGGTTGATATATAGCTGATGGGGAAACCTGATACTGGATAGAAAACCTGAGTAATTTCATGGTGTTTCCAGGCACTCGATACCACTCATCAGTAAAGGTCCATGTCACACAGTATGAGAACCGGTAGTGTCTTATGATATACCAGCACAAATTAGGTCATTGGGTATAATAGAATCTACCTATAATAGGTGAGACAAAGTGTTATTTTTGGTGTTTCTGGAAGATGCACGTGATGTCAGATGACGATAATGATGGTAGGTATGGCTTTGGGGATGACGAAATTGCAGAGCTTAAGTAGTAATAACTATAATAAGTGATAACCATAATTTTTGGATGGTGATGCTGATGACTGATGTGTTAAGGTCACCTTTGTGCACGTGGTAGGCTAAATGGGCCGAGCGACCTCGAAAGGTAATGAAGCAAAATCAAAGATGAAACACCCTTCAGATATGCGCATGCCAAGATTTGAACTCGGCTGGTAGTGATTTGTGATCCAACGGGCTACCAGTTAGACCACGGAGGCGCCTAGCAATCATTGGTAAAGTACCATTATTCAGTCTGGCCAATGATATCACGTGGGACCGGGATCCATATGATAAGGAATGGTTGTCTACGGGGGAAGATTCTGTATACATAAATAGCTGAAACACTAAAGATGATATACTAATTTAACCCATTGCCTACTTGAATTCACTTATTTGGCAGCCAATTTCACGACGTATTTTCCCTTTTTGAAATAGCGAAAACAACCGCGACATCGCTGAGTTTAGGAAAATCAATCGGCATCTTGTACATTTATGTTCACTAAATGATGCCTACACGAATGTTTTTAACAAAATTAGAATGATGAATTGATAACAACATAATAAAGGCTAATGCTGTTGTTGTCACCACGTTGAAAACACTAAATGCTGCTTCGTATGTATTGTTATCTGCAGTAACCATTAAATGGACATTTACTCCCGTATATATTCCAGAGCCCGTCATGCCGCGAACTTAGAATAAAAAGGTTAATTTTTTAATCCATTCATTTGGACAATATCCACAATTATGCTACACTCAATGTAAGAATCAACTTAATATGAAACACAACAAAGTTACATGGATTATGTTTAACTTTTATCCACCCACAAATAGCAGATTCTGGCACACTGATATCACAGGACTGACTTTGGCTTGTGATTCGCCTTGTTGAAGTCTTGTGATCACCTCCAGTTTAATATCATTTTCGTTTTGGCACCTTCTTAAGCTTCAGATGTATTGCTGTGCTGTACATTCAGTGTGGGATTTGAGGTTTAATATGATAACGATGCAAACATATGCGTTTTGAAAGTAAATAGTTTTTCTACACATTATTTAATAAAACACAAATATGGTCGGACGGATGGACGAATGAATGTTGTCCTAGATGTTGTCCATATGTAATTTAAAGCTCCAGTTAAATATTCACTTGTCTGCCATACCTAAATCACTTAAAAGGCTATGTAATTAGTGACAGAGTTCGTAATGTTTTATCCTTGATAAACACCAACAAAATGTATATCTTCGACCGTACAAAAATCGGGATCAAACAGCGCCGCGTTATATCCGCTTCTGAGTTACACTGAACTTGGTTATAACATGCCCAGACTGTACTAATAAACTAGATAATGAATGAATTTGTGCAGTCATCAGATTATATCTTAAGAACAACATGTCTTCTTATCACACTCCCCCACACAAACAAACAAACAAACAAAAAACACGCACACACCTTTTCTTGTTGCAACGCGCATATTGGTATTCTTGCTCATCTGCGATGTTTTCTTATTCTCAGGAATGTAATCCTTTGCTGCACTGAACACATAAGCCATACTTATAAGTCAAAATATTCTAATCGGTTAAACTCCTGTCAAAATCTCCCCCCACAACAGACAATATTACCACTCGTGCAAAACGCATCCATGTTGGCCCTCTCCGAGTCTGAGCACATCAGTCCAGTTCACATTTAACCTGCGTTGGCTTATAAGTTATAAATAAACTCATCCAAATCCACGGCATTAAAACGGACCACCGACATCTGATACCGGTAACAGCGAAATGAACGTTTCAGAAGATAAATAATTATCTGTGATTGTGTAGATGAGAACTATTTATCTCGGCGGTATCGGAATCAGTTGGGATGAGATATGAAATGTGGCCTCATTCTGGCTGTACAGCTGAAAGCTTATTGACAGAACAATGACACACATAAGCCATCCATAAATCAATAATATCCGTGTGTAGTTGAGTGTTAATATGAATAAATCAAGGTTACTGCACATAAATCACCTCATCTAATGATGAGGTCCAGTTGTCATTAGAATAGACTCCTTTTCTCCCATCTGATGAACTTCCGATTGCAACCCAATGACCAGTTCTGGACTTGAAAATGTTTCTCCTGAAATGGACTTGTGCCACAGACTGCTATTTGTAAGGTCATAAACGCATTAGGGGTCAAACGACCTGTTTTCACAGCTGGCACAGTGTTACAATGCAGAGCACAGCAGTCAAAAATCAATCCTCTTTACCAGCCTGTAGTACCTGGAAGAATTCACCAAACATCAGCGGCAACAGAAAACAGGTCCATATGAGCACAGAGAGAGAGACACAGGGAAGAAATGTCTGTATGTTCATGTGGACTCTGATGGAGCAATGATACCCCCAGCCCTTGTGCTCATTTCAATGACATATACAACTGCTGATGATATTCTCGCTAATGATTGCAGGTTTTCTACTGGCCGCAGATGTTGCCAGACCATCAGTCGTACTCCAATAACTGAATGATGAGAAAGCGCACCAGGTGATACGTCAGTCCTCACCATAATACTCGAAAAATAGTATGTCACATGATGTTACGACTTGCCTTTCAAAATAACTCTATGAAAGGTCACTACGACTACTAAACAATTAAAATATGATAAACTGTTTAATTTGGCTCTTAGGATCAACAGACTCTAGCACACATAAATAAAACATCTTAAAACAAAATCCCCACTAGCAGAAATTGGAGCATTTCAATTATGGAACTACTGATAATGTAAATGATAAATTTGAATTTGGAATTGAATCTGAAAAAAAGTAGAAAATAAATAAACTAATTAAAATCATACAATATGTGGAAATTTCACACTTGCATCATTTGGAATTGGAAATTGACCACACGGAATTGAGAGTGCAGCTGGAATTGAAAACGGAATCGAACTGATCCAATATTTTTGACCATTCACTGTGATCTAAATAAAAACTGCTTCAGGAAGTAGCAAAGATCATGATGATTGGTGCTTTATGGCCACTTTTGTGCACATGGTAGGCTAAATGGGCAGAGAGACCACCAAAGGTAATGAAGCGAAGTCAAAGATGAAACAACCTTCAGATATGCCTATGCCGAGATTCAAACACGAGGTGGTAAACACTACCATTAGACCACGGAGGCGCCCAAGAAATGGCAAAGATTATATTAGAAAGGTAAGAACATCCAGTTCTGGCATTTTATAAACAAATAAATAAAAACTAGTAAAAACTTTTCAATTTATTAACTACCTCTGCTACTGTCGTTTGCCTTTTTAATCACGCAGTTGTATGTGTGTGTGTGCATACATGCGCATGTCATCTAAAGCTCTTATTATATCCATTGATCAGGGTTGGAAAAAGGTATGATTTAATTTAATTAAATCAAATTTGCTTCACTAAAATAATTGCATTTCTTTCATGATGCCTGACATATTGTTTTCACACACAATTTTGTTTTCTGCCAGACATTGTGACAAGTATCAATACACACTGATAAATTATCAGCTGTACAATGCTGTAGTCTCAAACGTTGCAGAGTTAGGGTTTGTTTCTGGTAAGTATTCAGCATCAGATAACTATTAAAAGTGAATATATGTGAACGCTCACGTATATACCAATCCTGGCTCAACATTAACCCGAATTCATCAAATTTACTACATCGAAGCAGCATGGCTTCACTTAACATCTTCTGTTGTGTTGATCTCAAAAAAAGCATCACAATCATAACTTTTGGAGAATTGTCACTGATTAGTATGACCTATTAGAACACATCATGGTGCTGAAATCTAATTGCAATTTAATTATAAATAATTATCTAGCAGGAGTAACAACTGATGTAAAATAACATTACATTTTTGGTATTTACTCAATAAAAACAATAATCGTAAAAATCAAATTAGTCACAAAAAATCAATAAAGCATAATAAAAACTAAAACTAAATAAAAATCCATGATTTGAAAATAATTGTTGCAGTGATCTAAATCGAACAAATTCGGTTGTTGATGTGTATCACATACAGAATGAGCGAGTGATTGCTTCATTAAGCCTCAGCTCTGGTCTCACGTAAGACATTTGGCTGAGGAGCAACTCCCAAAGGGAAACATCGCACAATCACAGACGTGTCAAATTCGAACCAGCAAATTGGAGATTACATTGTACAGGATGAACAAGTTGAATTGTTTAGCATTGATACTCAGGTCACACCGTCCAAGACAGCTGCCTGGGGAATCAAATCCTGCAAACACAGGCACAAGCAATGTTCATGTCCACAACCTGGAGGTTGGCAACTTTGCTGCATGCAATGTCTAACCACTGCACAATTGGAATGTCCCGTACAGAATGAATGAGCAAGGACATTAGGACACGTATTTCTAGGTATGAATACCCATATTTAACTAGCCACTGTATGCGAACACCACGTTAGATAAACATTTACACAGACTGACACACAAACCAGGTTACAAGACTATGTTATATAACTTACAATAAGTATCACTCGCTCCAAAATGTGGCATTCTACTATTTACAGTGATGATTTGAGTATTTGGTCATCAAGTCGACCTACAATAGCTACATTCCTCATGCCTGACTCTTACCAGGCTATGAGCTAATTTCAAACAAAAATAATGGATTCGTCCAGTGGATATAAAAAATTAAGGCCATCGCAAAACTGAGTCATTCAGATATTTAAAAACATTTAAATCACAGCAGGTAAGTAAATATTATAAATGGATAGGACTTCGATGCCAGTTTATGTAACAAGTGTGATTAACTAGATGGAAAATATACGTAATGCACCTAATGAAATATTTTATCAAATTTTTGTAATTTAGAATAAAAACACAAGAAATGTCTGTTTCACATTTAGTGACTGTCTTCCATACCAAACATCAATGGGCAATTAAAAAAAGTACTACAATTTTATTTATTTTATTATGTACCTATTGATGAGTACTGACAAAACAACATGAAACCATTGCACGCCTCTGAATGAGAACTAGATTACAAGAATAGTCAAGGTCACTTAAACAGTCTATAAGCATGGACTGACCTATCTAATAGTCAAGATCACTAACAGCCTATAGTACTGACCTATCTAATAGTCAAGGTCACTAAGAGTCTAAATCATGGAATGACCTATCTATAAACATAAAACAGTCTTTCTATTATACGTTTATGGGCGAGTCATTAAACACACATAACAACATTATCATTTAATTATGAAAGATTGAGACTATTAAAAATTTTAAAAGTTGTTTGACTGATGTGGGTCAGTAAGCGATTGGGTGGATTGTATAACATTGGCACTGGACATAGTTGTAATATGTGATTGAGGGGGGGGGGTGACTGCTTAGGGAAACATCCTCTTCATTTGAGTGATAGATCACATATGAATGAATATATGTATATATATATAAAGAAAAATATATTTCCATGCTAAGTCGAAGTATATTTAATCCACCACCATACTGTGCCTGTCTGAGTGAATGGTCAGGTTAGCCATGGTAACATATGAGTGAAGGGAGATTCTCCAGGAAAAATCCAACAAAGACAGCCATCGTTGGGATTTGAACCCAAACATGGAGATTTTCAATGCAGTGCAATACCCTATCTGCTATCACGGTTATGCCTGTGTCTAGATGCTACTAAGAGGTAGGCTATATAAACAGAAATGGCAGCCTATCAATAGGCACAACACATCATCCACAGCATGACTTATGCATACTCAGCTTAATATTGTTATTATCAGTGTTAAAAGTTTATTCAACCATAAAACATGTACCTGACCTGATTTAACAATAACATTTTACTGTGATGGTTTATAGTATATTTCAACGGCTGAAGTTGACCATGCTAAAACAAGTCCTCTTTTTGGGGAGGGGGAGTATCCAGGTGATGCCATAAAAACAGGATGTTTTTCCATCAAAGTACAATCAGTGACCTTGACACACAAACATTACATGTCTCTGGAAGTGCAGCTCTTGCAACACATGGGCATAATATATGTATATATATGACAGGGCATATGGGCTGTCAACACATTGTCATAACACATCTATGGCAGGACAAATGTCCTGTAAACACATGGACATAACATATATATTGCAGGGTATATACTGTCAGCATACGGACATAATATAGTCATTGGCTGTCAACACATGGGTATAGTTTGCCTACATGTATAAACTGACATCTCATGACCTGGAAAATCAGTATTATTTAATGTGTCTACAGATGGACTCAAACTGTTTACAGATGGGTACTACACGTCTTTAAAAAAATTATCAGATAAAGTGAACACACTAAATACACATGATCATACAGGTAAAATCCTGACATTCTTCTAATTATTAATCCAGAAGTGTCACCCACTCCAAACACAATATCAACATTGACCTTGATAGAGCCACTGACCTATACATTCATTTAGAGTTCACTTCACAGTAGATATGAACTATTTCATTCTATTGATATAGGTTGATGAAGACGAGATGAAAGTATTGACTTAATGTACATTTCTACTGATCTAAAAGAATATACTTGGGTTATGATGTTCCAATGATAAAGCACTTCAACTTCTAATGTTCTTGCTTCAATTCCACCAACTGGTTGTTGACCTTAGATGTGCAAGTAGGTATAGCTCATAGCTTCAGCCAGCATCTTAAATAAATCTGTACATGTGTGAATCCTGAATAAACTTAATTTTAAATATATGTCCACATACCTGTATTTCCTATTCTGCTACAAGTTTATGATTATCAGTTATAAATATCACAAATACTATTCACACTTGTATCTGTTTTGATTAAACATAAAAAACCTCATTTGTTAATCAAGAACGTGGCATTTAAAATTACTAGTTTTGACGGCTGTGCAGAAGGAAAGAGGAAGTTTTTATAAAAATCACCTCACCAACATTATGTTCTGTTATTGATCTAATGTTCTTAACAGCTGTACATAACACTTCCCGGTCTGAGTAATATAAAACAAGACAGCGACAATGAGTCACTGGAACAGCTGCACCACCAGCCCAGAACATACCTGGGTCCAAGCCAAGCATCCGCACACCTGCTTCTTAATGCACGCATCCAGGGCTCTTTAATAACAACTAGTGGCTGAGTGAGAGAGAGTGAGACACCACAGCAGATATTCATGAACGAGACATTTATATATTTTGTCTAACATCATCAACCAGATGTAGGCTACACACACCACACACACACGCATCAGGAGGATGGTCATTTTATGTTGACTGAATATCGATTTTTTGTTGATTGTACATAAGCCGCTCACACAGGGGTGTTCTGTTATATCAAACATAGCTACCAGTGCTGGAACATTAAAAACAAACATATTTAAGTCTAATATGCCTGCAGGGATGTGTGTTCATGTGCGTACGTTTGTATGGCTGTTATATGCATATACATATATATATATAAGCGCACTTGTCGTGGTTTATTCTTTTCTTGCTGAATACTTTAATTCAGAAATACTAGTCGCGAGACGAGCCCAATGTATTTACATAATTACAAAACAGCACGCCTCTCCTAATATAATTACAGGTAACAGCGTTTTGAAGTCGCATAACAGCTAACATCTGAGTGTCATCTCCACCGCTGAAACCTGGATAGTTATCAATATCACAGTCAAACAGCGACCACAGACTACCTATAGAGCTAGTGCCAATACAAATAACACGCCATTTTATATATATATATCTTGGCCAGGACACCATCTATCATAAACTGACAACGGGGAAGACGCACGGTTCAAAGCCATATTTGGCGTGTGTTCACTGGTGCGTGTCGGCCATTTTTGCCAACAACTCCGAGCTCATTACACAACGCGAAATAATTCCGCAACCACGCCGTACCATAACCTCGGTTTCTCATTATCGACAGTTGATAAACGGAATATTAGATTACGGTGTCATCTGTTAGATTTCCGACACGACACGGCCATCTTCTACAACGTCAACGGTGCTTACCTGTAGAACGACACACCTAGCGATGAGCACCTAGCGTACAGGCTGATGGCATCCAAATACGGTCCCTGTTGTTGTTATGTTAACTCGTTGATAATGCGAATTACGTAAATTGTCCACTGTATAGGGTTGTCCCTGTCCGTTATATACACATACGTATACGGCTTAGCAAGACGGACATTTAAAGTACACGTTATTCTACGAATCCCGAACCACACCTCAGCGAGTTGTCAGCACAAGAACTGACACGGAACGGATGCGCCTAACGAACATATACGTAACTAGCCCATATAGGTGGAGCCACCGTCTATCTGAAAAAGTCGCCGCAAATTCGCACACCTGGATGACTAGTAACAGTCCCTTAATTGCCATAACGTGGTTATCAGCATAACAGGTGGGCGGCTTCCACGCAGGTATGCGGCGTCCATTCACACACAACTGTATTGATTTAAAGCTATACGGGGCCCGAAAACGTGCCACGAAAATTAAGACATTATACTCTGTTATTTTGTGTTAAATAAACAAAATAAACAGTCCGTACTACCCCTTTGCGAGGAGTAATAAATACGGCATGTTTTCATAAAGAATGGCAGATTGTCCCAAAAGTTAAATAAATATTCTATCTCTATGCGAAATAAATAACCCCCCCCCCCCCTTCGGCTGTGCATTAATAGGTCTGAAGCATGATGACGTCAAAAACAAAAACACCCAAAATATTGCAAATGGATAAATACCGTTTTCTGCGACAACTGTAGCACACACACACACAGAGACACACACACACATAGAGAGAGAGAGATATATATATATATATATATATACACACACGTATATATATATATATATATATATATATAGCTAAAAATAGCAAACCAGCATCTTTTCTTTATCAGATGACACTATATATGGCTAATTTAACAGCTAGAAAATACACTATCTTGTCCTTTAAACCAATTCTCTATATCCATGACTAGTAATATATAATCTATCTGCATAATGCTTACATTTCGGGGGGGGGGGGGTAATAAATCAGCTTTTCGTTATCGTTTATTTTAATAACCGATCCAGACTTTAGATTTGATTTGCTTACCTTCATGACCGTAAATCAGGAATTTATATAATTCTATCAATTGTAAACAATTAATCCGGTATATGGTGATGATGATGATTGATGTTTTAAAGAAGATAGGTGCGTTTCGATAGCGCAGTATTTAAAGGAGCAAGTCACCCTGAGATAATATAGCTTAAATGTGTAATGCTTATAAAAATGTTTTTTTTTATTAACTCTACCTGATATCATAGATATAATACTGATAATATTATAATAATTTCTATAGCGCCAATATCCTAGAAAAGAATCGAGCTCAGTGGCGCACCTAGTACAGGGGTTGGGCAAACTCATAATCCAGGTATGATGCAAAATTCATCAACAAATGATCAGATGCAGTGAAAACTAAGGACACTTAGGAGGTGACTTGGGACGCTATTTGGGGGCTTAACATATTCAGGGAGTGAATTCCAAAGATTCTTGATAACAGCTGAAAAAGCACGGATCCCAGCATGAGTTTTAACCCTGGGAACAGACAACAAGTGAAAACCAGATGAACGGACTATCTGGGCTTGGGTGCTAGAGAAAGCATGGAAAACAGATACGAAGGTTCTCCAGAAGAAAGAGTTTGATAGGCAAAGGTACAAAGTTTGAAAATGATCCGAGATTGAACAGGGAGCTAATGAAGTGATAATAATCCAATTACTGGAGGGCAGCCTTTACAGCTTCCCCGAATGCCAGATTATATGGCTGGATGGAAAGAAATCACGTTTTATGACGTCAGCTGAGATGAGGATCGCGCAATCATCTGGATCCAGATCAAGTCAGATCACAGACGCTGTGGCTTGGTCACCCTCGTGACCTTACCAGCTCCCGTGATCAAGTTACTAACGACGACTAACTAACGTAATCATCAATTCAGTCACAATAATCTAACAGCTCGGTAAATGTTTTTTTGTTGTTGTTGTTGTTACGAGAGTACAGAATTTTACAAGGTAATTTACTATATAGTTTTCTTTAGCTATCTCGGGGCGCCTCCGCGGTCTAGTTGGTAGCGCGTTGGTCCACGTATCGCTACCACCTGAGTTCGAATCTCGGCGTGGGCCTATCTGAAGGTTGTTTCATCTTTGACTTCACTTCATTACCGTTGGAGGTCGCTCGGCCCATTTAGCCTACTATCTGCAGAACCTAGGTTTACACCCGAGTCTGGCTATGTCTGAAGGATGTTCCATCTTTCACTTCGCCTCATTACCTTTACGGGTCGCTCCGCCATGTATCCTGCCATGTACACAAACGTGGCCTCAAAACAGCAAACGTTTCACATTTGTACTTCCGGCCTGCTTTTCGGTGGGTATCCATTTCACAGATGACAGTTTACTGAACTAACAATACGTACCACGATAAACGACTCTCGTACCTTCTTAAATGAATTTATAACATATTGTTGTTCCGAACACGTAGATGGATCCGACGTCGGCTAGCTGATTTGTTTGGACTCTGTTAGTCTTGATATACTCAAAATAATTCTACTCAAGTAATTTCTAAATAATTTTTGAACTATTTATTCATCAGTATCAAATGTCCCGTTTAAACCAGAACATATTTTAATCTGTAGAAAGTAATTCTCCTTTATCCTTTGATATTATAATATCCCCCCCCTCCCATATTTCATCAGACTTGATATATATATATATATATATATATATATATATATATAGTATTGATGGAATATGTAACATCACTCCTTTGCCATATAGTTGATATACCGCCTACACACTTAACTGATTTACTACGTATCTGCTACCATATGTGTGTGTGTGTGTTCTGTGTCTGTATCTCTCTCTCTCTCTCTCTCTCTCTCTCTGTGTGTGTGTGTGTGTGTGTATCTGTAAGTGTGTGATATGCGACGACGACTACTACTACCATATGTGTAACTAGATCTTCCGCTGGATTTACGTTTATAAATTTGAGAACTACCAGTGCTTTGCTCGGTGTATGTGTAGTTTAGGCCTAGAGTATATAGGCTTATACTTAATATTATGCTTATAATGATGATGATTGATGTTTTATGGCCACTTTTGTGCACTTGGTAGGCTAAATGGGCCGAGCGACCTCCAAAGGTAATGAAGTGAAATCAAAGATGAAACAACCTTCAGATATGCCCACGCCGAGGTTCGAACTCGGATGGTTGTGATCTGTGGTCCAACACGCTACCGCTAGACCACGGAGGCGCCCAATATTATGCTTATAGGTATTTAGGTCAGTAAGGTGACGTCATTTGTAAGTCGGGTCATAACGTCCCGTTATTGGGTCAGTATTATATCAGTACAGTTATAAACACATTCGTTATCGTTTCAATACTGGCCCAGTAGCATCGACTTTCTCTGCTAATGCATGAACACATATATTATAAGTTTGTTTATACATTAATTATAATTTTTGTTTGTATACGTGTGCTTGTTTGTTTGCGTAAATATATATATATATATATATATATATATATATATATATTCTCAAATAATCAAAGTTTGCGTATAATATTAAATATTATTTTGTAGTATGTCGTAATATTCTATTAGATCATGTTATATCACGACATCTTTATACTTTATATAGTATATTGCAGAATATTACAATATTTATAGACAGATCCCGAGTCCCGCGTTCACTTTTTTACACTATACTCGATCTGATTCAATCTCAACATCTATTTTTGTTTGATTGAAGATGGTATAATTATTATTGCCGACGGGACTGCTAAACTTAATACATTTACTACTTTCTACACTAGTATTATTATTACTAATATTAGTCATCCAAACGCGGGGAGGTTGTAGAGATATCTGGTAATATAATGACTTCCAGTAAAACAAATTCTATTATCGCTCACGCACATACATATTCACATCTATTTGTTTTTATTGAAACTTTATATTTTCTACTCAGAAATGTTAACATGCAGTCTTTAAATGTATTAGTTCATCGCAACTATATTGTGTATTTTACGTTGGTTTATACTTAAAATATGGCTGTTCTTATTAAATTAAGAAAGAAATGCAATTATATAGGCCTACCTATTTTGAAATAGATGTTTCTCACACTGAAAACGTTTTAAAATTTCATTCAGCAGATGGCGCATAATTAAAATTTATACCGGATCGGTAGTACAGGCCCGGTACCGGCTGAGTAGGATATAACCCAAGACGCTATTCATAAAGCTTGCCTCAAATAGGCCATGCAGTGATTAACCAGTATCTTGTGCCATTATAATACGGTCAAACATATATGCTCTGAATTAATTCTTACCAATTCGAAAAACATGACAAAATTCACTGAAACCAACGATGTACTGTTGGGGGAATATCGGCATATTGCCAATTCTTAAAATGTATCCCGTAAAATTGCAGTCATATAAAAAAGGTATACTAGATCTCTACAATGACTATAATAACTGTTGAAATAAAGCATTTTTCACCATCTGTATTATTGCATTCCCCGATTTAGTTACTCACGTCATAAAACTATACACATTTTTCCTTATCAACATCTTACATGTGGGTAAGCCTCTTGATAAAAACATATAACTCGTACTACAATCTCAATGTTCATTGCAGAACAATCTAAAGACATAATTACTATATACTATACAGAGTTTTCTAACTGATTTTGCTCTATGACAGCACCATGTAGCTCGTGTGTATATGCAAATTATAAGGAAGTACAATAGGATTTTTAAAGTACATTTTAAAGATGTTGCATCAATGTAAAAGTTTCTGATTAAAAAAGCATAAATTGATATGTCATCATTTTAAATGAGACTTTCTGTGATAAAATGACCGAGATATTTACAATTACTAACTTTTGGTAATGTTTCGCCATGAAACACGAAGTTCGTGATGTGTATATATCTTTGAACATTTTAAAACAAAATATCATAACGTTACTTTTGGTACTATTGTATTTAATATCACGTTCTATCCCATATTATGAACATACAGATAATAACATAGATGGAGCCACGAGCATCACAATTGTCAGCATACATCAAGGGGTTAATTAACAAAGAACCTATATGATCCATCCATCATTTATCTTGTTTAATTTTTACTGAGATCATACACACAAAGATAAGAACAAAGACCCCCCCCCTCCTGGCTTCCCCTTCAAGGTACTCCATTACTAATAGCAAAATGGTTAATTGGACATGATATTTTTCTAAAGTACGAATATTTTAGTAGTATACCAAAATATTAAAATCGTAACTATATAAACAGGAATGTCCCCCCCCCCACCCGCTAGTGAGCTCCGGTGGCCTAGTGGTTAAGCACCCGGCACTTGGTGCCAACGGTCGCAGGTTCGAACCCTGTAAGAGGTCGAAACTTTTCCAGGGATTAATTTCTCGGCTCACTACATCGTGGGTGGGACCACGTTAAATGGCGCTGCCGTCTCCACTGAATTATTTAAAATAAAGGGGGACGTTTAAAAACCCTGAGGACGTAAAACACTCTGGCAGTGACCACCCTCAGGGTATTTCGGCTCCATCTTTCCGTACGCTGAGTGGGGAGGCTCAACCACCAACATAATGCCCCCCCCCCCCCGCTTTATAAGTTCCTCAAATAGAATATAACGATATATAAAACGCATAAAAATACCATGAATATACAATACTAATCGACCTAATTTATTTTAGTAAGCTTCTTTGAAGGCATATATACACGTGTCTGTAATATATGTAATCCTAAAGCCAAACTGTTTCTTACATTTATTTTCCAAAAATTTGAACACAATGCTGGCTAAAGCGATAAATCTAGATGCCATAGCTCTTGCTACATGTGCACAGCGACACTTAACGTAGTCAGCTACCCACGATATACGTGACACAAAAGGCCAGACTACAATAGATCATAGCATACAAAGAAGTGGCTGGATTACAATGGCACAAACTTTGGTCAATATATTGTAATAAATTCAATAGTAATGACAGATATATAAAGAATTATACCATTGCCGCCACATATAATTATGTCTCCACCATGTGTTGGTATAAATACACATAATATTATTTGTAGATGACAACAACCTTTACAAGTATAGTCATACATATAGATTTAACTGGATAATATACTATATCGTGTGCAACCTCATAATCTTTGACATATATCAATAAGTATCTATAAACTTGTGGCAGACGATAATAAACACATGTCGTCTGCATAAGCAAGGTGATTTACACACGTAGTATCAACGTAATAACGCAGTTAATAGTGTACTAAGATCATCTATATATACACATAGTAAGTAATCTTGGAGATAACATTCAGCTCTGGTGGGCACCATTGTTGGTTTTAAAATAAACCGAAGTTGACGTACTCCATTTTACACACAACTATTAAAATTGTCAGTTGTACCAGACGCATAGTAATCGAACACCTAACGGAAGAGCCCCTCGTCTGGCGAGTTGTTCAAACAGTGACCAATAATTAATTCGATTAAAAGCACGAAAGGGCTAAAAAAAAACACGAAAATACAGGACTGTTATACTGTCTATAGTACTGGGTGACATTTTCAAAGAATAAATACACATATCATTAGCATGTTTGGATTCAAAACCAGATTAATTATGACTACACTCAATCCACCACTCTGTTTTATTTAAAATCACAAGTTCCAGTAACTCTGATGGCGAAGTGATTATATTGCTCTATAATTGTTCTTGTCCCTTATATCACCGGTTTTACTCTTAACAATGATTGTTTTATGACGTTATCGGGCAAGTGACCGTGTGCGATAAAAGAAGTATATAAAAAAATTAAAAATACTTTCAACAAATAATCAGAGTGGTTAAAATGTTAGGATTCAAACAAATCTAATCCAACCGATTTTCCACAACAATCTCGTTTGTTGTGATCATAAATCGATCAGTGTGGAATCTACAGAGTTTAATATTGATTGATCATGTCCTGTTGTTATTCAAAGTCTTAATTAATAGACTTCCAGAAGGCCAGCATGTCTTTAATTGATAAGGATCGATGTGGCTAAGGCGTCTGCTCGTGCTATTTCCTCTACCGAAGCGTAGACGTGTAACCTTCATCAGATCATACATACACCGATCCTTCTCTGAACTTCACAAAGTCTCGCTGTGTAATTTACACAAATCGCTCCTCAATATGGGCTTCACGTATTTATTCGTTCCAACCAGGTATAATATATACTGACTTACTCTGTTAATTACGCCTATTTGTCTATATGGAGAGAGCACTCGCTCCGTGTAATCCATCGCAGATATCAGGTTACACGTTGTCGATTGTCGTTCCAGTTTTAGGTAGAGCCATATCTACTATCCGTACAAGAAAAAGCTTCAAGTGGTATCTGGATATTACGAGGAACGTCTTTTTAATGTCTTCGTATCTTCGAATATTTTCAAATATAGCCTTGTGCCAGTTACAGGTTTGGTTGTACGAGTGAGGTTTACTGTCCTTCTCTCTGCTTATACTATCATCAGTTACAGGTTTGGTTGTAGGAGTGAGGTGTACTGTCCTTCTCTCTGCTTATACTATCATCAGTTACAGGTTTGGTTGTACGAGTGAGGTGTACTGTCCTTCTCTCTGCTTATACTATCATCAGTTACAGGTTTGGTTGTACGAGTGAGGTGTACTGTCCTTCTCTCTGCTTATACTATCATCAGTTACAGGTTTGGTTGTACGAGTGAGGTGTACTGTCCTTCTCTCTGCTTATACTATCATTATCAATGTCATCATCATGATTATGTACGGCAAAAGTTATAAATGATCTGAACTAGGAAGTTTATCTGTTACACTTTAATCTCGGAGATGTCCTTTTGCATCGAAAATCCACAGATGTATCGTAATCCAGCCATGATGTTGTAAAATAGGTATCATTTAGCTACGTGAATCTATCACTAATACTACCAAACCACTAACAGTAAGATATATACGTCTTACAGATCTTCACAAAATTTAGCAACTCGTTTTCAAATATACTACCAACTTTGGCATTGAAATCACCTACCAGAACTCTCGATGGTGTATCGCGCTCTTCAACAATCGAGCTTAATTTTTCGAGGTATTGTACCTAGTCATCAAAATTGTAATGACAGCGATAAGGTAAGTCTATACATTGACAAATAAGTATACATTTTATTAATATATAGCTTACAGCCAATCAAACCTTTGTCACCGTGTGGGCGCCTGCGTGGTCTAGCGGTAGCGTGCTGGACCACAGATCACTACCCCCGTGTTCGAATCCCGACGTGGGCATATCTGAAGGTTGTTTCGTCTTTCACTTCGTCTCATTACCTTTGGAGGTCGCTCGGCCCATTTAGCCTACCTTGTGCACAAAAGTGGCCGTAAAACATCAATCATCATCTTTGTCATCGTGCTGTACCACAGTAATATATTTTGATATAGATTTCCACCATAAAATATACACGCCGCCATACAGACGGCCAGATAAAGTACTAGATTTTATATCAGTGGCCCTAACACTAAATCTATTAAAATCAGGGTTAACAGTTTCAAGTTTGTTTAGCTCATCCTCACGTAGATCATTTATTTTCCTGCAAAATAAAATCACATCATAATGTTTGCAGAGCACGTTTATATCATGTTTTGAAGATTTAAACCCAATACAAATCCAAGATATGTTTTCAATCTTCAACGATAAGATAAAAATGTATATATATATATATCAAAAATATTTATTTTTCTTAATGCTTATTTAAATAATATTATGTGAGTAGAATTCTTCAGGATACCTGAAAAATGAAGTACTGGGGGGGGGGACCAGAAATACCTAAAAGCCAAGGGGCCCGGCCATGGTTTAATACAGCCCTGAACAGAGGAATCATAACATCACTGCCATGTTTCAAATATTCTGGATATATATACACCATCTAAGTCACAACTCTTTTTGTCTTTCAAATATTTAATGGCATGAATACCTCTATAGCCCTTTCATATTCAGCACTTTTACAAATTATATTTACATTTTAATTGATACCTAGACAATTTGTCATCATAGTAGGATTTTCACATATTTACAATGTTGTATGACCCAGTTACACCATCAATAGCATTTGGAAAAGAACATTAATTTTTTGTTTTATTTTTCATTTTTTAGGCCTTTTAAATTTTTCCCCTTTCCAAAATGATTTTTCATTTTTACTTTTTACTTTTACAGTTTATGACATATCGTAGAGATCCGATGTAAAATCTTTCCAATCTGACATGTTAAAAGTTTCACTCATGGATGGTTTCGGTGTTTTTATAGTATTCTGACTGACAGTTGTTAATGCGTATTTGATATCATCATAATATTTGTGTATGGCTGCTTTATGATCTACCTCAATACATGTGCAGGTGCCGTCTCTCAACATTACTTAACTGGCGTTCTTGTTTGTGCAACAAATTCACAAAGTACATTTTTGCTCTAAGTGGGATATGGTCAGACATAATAGTACCATATAGTACAGATACATTTGTTCTGCCATTGTTGTTGTCTTCAGCTGAGATTAAATTATCCACTCACCAACTACGTTTTTTGGTAAATTTGGGTATCTAAATTTTAAGGTAGCTATATCCCATGTATACCTATAAATATTGACTTCAAATTTCTATCAATAAAACAGCAAAATTGGCATTTTTTTAACACGTTAGCATTATAATCGCCAAATTCTGTTATACGGGAGCTGTCACGTTCATTTAACAAAGTATTAATTAAAAGATTAAGATATTCTTCTTCGTTGTTCTTTTTTTAAATCAGGAGGTAAATAAACCATTAAATATATAGGCGCACATTTTCTTTGTGCCGGATGATATCTCATTATATCTCTTTCTCATAGTTTTAGCTCTTCTTCTTGTCGTTTAGCTAACCAGACTTACCTGGAGGCAAACAATATAATAATCTGTGACTAATTGTTCTACTTCTTCTAGTCCTTCATAAAATCTACCTGACCCTAATTTCAACCCACGACAGTTGCACCATACGAGCGTTCATCGAATGGCTGTATTCTGTTTCTGCGATCTATTTATCGTCGGTGTGGCCAGTCTGCCTATCTGATGTTTGAGTATTACACCTTCTCTGAAGGTTTAAACCATCGGACAAAGATTCCCCCGGCCAAATTTGGCCATCCAAGAATACCTTGATATACAGAGAAAATAAAACGGCAGAGTCTAGTACTCCGGACGCTTTGACTTGAACATAGATAAGTGGCACTGGCTCAGAGCATTCGCACCAAAACATCATTAGAAATCCGTACCTCCATAAATTCATATCGCTGAATCATATGTAAATAAATCTATACATTTTCGACGCAAGTTTCGGGAATGCTTATACGCATACGAATCTGAAGTAACGCTATTTCAAATGAAACGTTATGATTGATTGACCGAGGCGCCATCCAGCGACTTAGTACGTATTAAAAACTAGAAACATCCAGTGTTATGTTTGTAAACGTCATAAGCGTGGTGCCTATTTTCGATCAGAGTTGTTTAAAAGTGTCACAGACTTGGTTAGGTAAGATAATGCACTACGCTGTAGGCCGCTGTTGTGGTGGTCAGAATTGCTGCTTATCCGACGGCTCGTAAACATCTATGTTGAAACGGAGCGGATATCTTATTTAAAACTGAGCGATAATAAATTTGCAAAATATTTATCGATTTTTAACTTGGTACAATAATGCCATATTAATGGTAGTAAATCTGTAGGAAATGTTGACATTTTTCGGGTAATCCTGTTCTAGACTATATTTCCAATATTTCCGGAACTGACACCAAACTTAAGATTTGTTTACCGGTTATGTTCATGAAGATTTATTATTTACCACTTCAAGTTGAGTAGGTCTAGTAGATACTAGATAGTTAACTATTAGACCTACATGGCAAATAATAAATCTTCATGTGGACTAATAATCCACAGAAATTATTTATTGCCTCTTTTCAGATTAAGCTGGTATGCCCATCAGTGTGATATGCCTGGCAAGTCTGTTGGTGATTACTTTTTTGGATGTAAACTCATTAAGTCAAGGGTCGGCTGGTACTCAACCAGCACAAGAAGTTAGCCCCGGATACTCATCTTCACCAAACTTATCTCGCAGAGTCTTGTACAATGGATCAAAACATAGGCATCCTGGATACACGAGTGGGTCATGTCACCTAGACACATTATCGTGGGCTGTGAAGCTAAAAGATGAATCATTTCTGTCATCCATATTCAGTCATCAGATTCTTGAAGAAAGGGCAGATATCGTTGCCAAAGAAACTGGCATGATTAACGAAGGTCCTATAGGCCACTTCACTGATATTTATTTATTTGCTCATCCAGACAGCAAACATTTACGAGCTCTGTGTCCAGATTATCAACGTTCACGTGAAACATCCAATAAATCTGCGCAGTCAGTGCAAACATTCCAGCCATATAACAAACCAGTGTCTTTCAGTACATCAGCCAAAAATACTGCGGTTCATATTCCGAGGGAGCAGCACCAATCATTGCTCGATTTGGAGTTGGAGGATGTGGTTGCAGACAAAGTGAAGAGCTTAACGGAGGAACGACAAGGTGCAAGTCTTGCCTTGGTTGACATTATAAAGTACACCGAAGAAAAATTAGACGAACACAGATATGTGGAATGGTACACCAGACAGACTGTACGCAGAAGGACAAAGCGTAGCCTCTCTTTCAACGATCCAGATTTCAATCTGCAGTGGCACCTGGTGAGAAATGTAGTTGTTTATCGGCTGATGACTTATAGTGGTTTTAACCAGTATTTTGTTTTGGCTTTTACTAATAATTATTGATTAAAAATAATAACCTGCATAACTAATTGGGTCCATAAAAACTTTTATAAAGCAGATCTACCAGAAATTGCAATATTTTGGTATAATTATTTTAATAATTTATAGCTGTTTACACCATTATAGTTATTAATGTTAAATCTCATAGTCATCCTATGAGTGTGATTTGTTAAACTGGATTGATATGTTACTTGGTGAGTTTTAATTTATTTTGTTCCTATATGACTCCCTGACATTTATATGCCATCTAGACTAGTCTGTTTCAGAAAGTAGAAGGAAAGAGTTGCATATTACTTCAATTTTAGGGGTGATTACCATAGCCTAACCAGTAGTGAGGTTGACCACAGTAGCTGTAGCTCCTGGGTTCAAACCTTTCTATTTTCACTTCAGATCTGTATAGATCTCTGATTATCATATACTTGATATAGTTGTTGCCAAAGTTAAAAATAATATATTTACTATGATTTAGTGCCTGGCATTATTATTTTGTTACCGATGTAAACTAATGGGTATTCCAATGTTGGAGACTGTTGAGTGGTTACAGCAGTCCACTCCAGACCTGTTTGATTTAATCAGGATTTCATTTACTGCAAAAAATCATGTGTTTTGATTTTTATTATGTTTGTTGATTTTATGTGACTAATTTGATTTATCAATATTGAATTGATTACTTTGTAAACATACATTTATCAATAAGTTGTAGTACAAAAAAATGAAATGGTATTTAAAATCAACTGTTGCTTATAATGCTAGATAATTGTTTTTACATATATTTATAATTAAATTGCAATTAGATTTCAACACCATGTAGTTTAACAAGTCATACTAATCAGCAACAATTCCCCCAAGATCATCCCAAGCATAGATGTCAAATGAAGCCATGCTGCTTCAATCTGGTAGATTGGGGGATCACTGAGTTTATATTAAAACGTTTAGCCAAGATGAGTATATAAGATGAACATTTACATAGGTTCACTATTAATAGTTATCTCATGCTGAGTACGTACCAGGAAAAAAAACCTGACTGCAACTTGGCAGAAAATATCATTGTGTGTGGTTATACTTTGATAAGATCATAAGACTAAAGTTGTGGGGAAAGCAGAATATCAAGAAATGTGGCAAAGAAATCCAGGGACTTGTCACAAGAATAAACAAATAAAATAGATCAATTAAAATAAAAAATCAGATTTAAATTTTTATTTTACAACCCAGGTCACAGGTGTGACCAGGGCCAAGGGTAAACAAACTAATCAATCAGCTGATGTAAGCCAATGAGATAATACAAGTTATACTTTTCTCGTTACATATTGACTGGTCAACAAAACGCCGGCCAGTGCAAGTGTCTCGTGAACTTCAATGCTCTGTATTAATATTTTACTTTTTAGTCTGTTTACTATGCCATGGTTACACAGCCGATTCAAAGATACAGATTTTGGAAGCGAATATAATTTTAAGCATGTCAAGAAAAACTCCAATGTTTGTTAGATGAAATGATAGTGATAGTCAAGAGGCACTAAATTAATCATATGAGAGATTATGCCAATCTCCTTGTAAGAGGGGAAAATGGAAAATTGTTGTGTTTGTTGGTTGGATTTTTGCTACTGAGAAATTTACTTCTATGTGCAAAAATAGTTGTACACTTCCTCAGAGCAAGTCTACACAGAGGATATCTGTAGATGTATTTTATGATACGTAGTTTTTAAGATCATTCTTAGATACTAATTATTTCACGATTGCTTATTTCCGTCATCAGTATGGGGTGTTTCTGATCCAAAGTTGTCAGAAAGCTGTTCATTGATTACGTCAAGCTTTCTGTGAGCATATTGCTAGACTTTGATATCATATCTTCTTAAAGATGTATCTTAATCTTTCTTTAAATTTTGCAAGGCTTTGATATCACATCTTATTAAAGGTGTATCTTAATCTTTCTTTAATGCACCTTCTAGACATTTTAAGCTTGCATCCCATTTTTCAGCATTTTACGGTTATAGCACTTACTGATCAGAACGGTGATATTTCAGTAGGTGTCTTCACCCCAATAATTAATCAAAGTATTTAGTAAATAATACATGCATCAATAATGCTTAACATTACCAGAAACATGCCAAATTCGTGCACTCTGGTAGTTCATTTGGGTCGCACGCACTGCACTCCAGATCTGATGGTCGTGGGTTTGAATCCATCCGATTGTGGGTTGTTTTCATAGAGAATTGTGGGTGCGCCTCTGTGGTCCGATTGGTAGCGCATTTGACCACATATCACTAACACCTGAGTTCGAATCTTGGCATGGGCATATCTGAAGGTTGTTTGATCTTTGAATTCGCTTTATTACCTTTGGAGGTCGCTTGGTCCATTTAGCCTACCATGCGAACAAAGGTGGCTGTAAAACATCACTCAATCATAATAGAGAATGCTCTTCAAAATATTGCTATGTCACAGCTGTGCTGAGACTAAACAAAGCAAATTTTAGATTAACACCATAATATTTGTTACCATGCTGGGAACATATGGTTGCTCTCGTATGATAAATAACAACAGAAATAATCTGTCCTGTTATTTCCAGATAAACACAGCCGAGCCATCAATGGACATCAATGTGACTGGTGTCTGGGAGAGGGGTATCACTGGCAAGAATGTCGTTGCTGTTGTTGTTGATGATGGTAAGTAGTGAATTGTTCGGCCAAGTGTAATGTGAACCTTTGGTTGTATATGAATTTAGTACAATTTGTGGGATGTTCCGTAAAAGGTCATCTGCACTGGGAATGTCATTTTGCTAGAAAAAATTTAAGTAAATAATTTCTTTATAAATTCCTTCATTTTGTAAAGCCATGATGGAGTAAATGACATGGGTTGGTTCTGTGACCGGTTCCATGATGCTGAACTTAGAGAACAATGACATTAAACATTGAAAGGTCAACGTGTACATTAACATGTCAGAATAACATGCACATGTAACTGCATCACTTGGTTGACATGCTACTTCAAAATATTAAAACCAATGGCTTTAGTCTAATAATAATGGTTGAAATGGCAGTTAATTTACCTGGCTGGCTACCTCAAATGAGGGAGACACATATAGTCTGTAATTTACTGCTTCACCACGAGGACTATTTCTAAACAAATTTAGAATTTACATCACTTGGTGGCGAAAACCTTGTCTGTTGTGTGACTGGATGAAAAACCCATTCTACTATAGTGCCACAGCCGAGATTCAAACCTCTAACCTCCTGCACGGCATGACGGAGGGCAAGGAGTCTCACACTCTAACCCAATGAAGCTATAGAGGTTGTCACTCATTTTATTTATTTTGGTTTGTGTGTATTGTCTTACAATAAGAGTGATATTTTAAACTTAAATGTTTGCAGGTGTCTTCAGGGCTGTTAATTTTGGTTTCCACCTATATGTTGACTATTTCATTATAGTATGTTATTAAATTCCCAATCAGAATCGAATGTTTAAAAAATAGCTATAACTCAAGGGTGTATAAAAGCATTTTGTTATGGCTGTGTGATAAAATCAAAATAGGATATATTTATGCTTAACTTAGTACTCTAAGTCTAAACTACACTGCGCTATAGGTATGTGATGAGATACTGTCAACAAAAGAGTGTCTCCATTTACTGACAATTAAATTATAATTCAGACTTATTTAGTATGAGGCTTTGAATCATACGGCATGTTTTTCTTGCCGGCCAGCGCAAGCAGTTTTAGTTTATGGTCGATGACATTGTGGTAAAATATATTTTGCATAAACAGTTGCATGTCATGTAAGAATTGTGTGGCTGTTTCTGATTTTATAAGTGTTTCTTTTATCGACGTGATGCTGGCACTTTGATGGTGCTGTTGTTAGAATAATGCGCTGCAAGCATCTCCAAGTTGTGGGTTAGAACCTGGCATTTACCGGTGTTTGTGAGATATATTTCCCTAAGATGTTGTCTCTCAAGTGTGAACAGCACCAAAGCAAAACAGTTCATCGCAACTCATTTAAGGATACGTTATCATAAAGAGTTTGTGTCATTCAGCTATTAATTATTTGAGTTGTTAAAATACATTTTCTATGGAGAGAAAATGTGGCCTACTGTGTTATTTCCTTCCAATTATATTTATTATCAATTTAACCAGATATCAGGTCAATTCCATTTTGTCAATTCCAAGTCCCCTCAATTCCATTTGGTCAATTCGACATGAAATTGATCAATCCAATTCCATTTTTTACATACTACTTTTTACGGTGAGTAGGTACTCCGAGTACCTACTTGGAAGACCTTCTCTGAGTAGTTTATATATTAAAAAAATAAGCAATTCCAGGATTGGAATTGCCCATCAGTTCCAGAATACAGTTGACCCCTTGTCTGAATTTAACAATAATCAGCTGGTTTCACTAACGTTATAAATGTTCTACTTGTTTTATAATACATACCATCTTAATTAATGATTAATACAACATTCTGTGACAATTTAGGTTATAATTAATTCCAGCAAATATTTGATAAATGTTGATTCTTTGGCACTTAGTTCAGCACATAAACATTTAAAGAGCACCATATTGCTTTCAAATAGTAAGAACAAATTTCTGGCTAATAAAAATGTTTCATGAAATGTTTGAAGCGCTGTTCCAGAATTAACATCAATATAAATCTAAACAATATGATTGATTTCATATCAGCAGAACATTTTTTGCATTAAATTTCTTCATTTCTTGTTTAACTTCCTAATTCTTATGGCATCAGTAACTAAATATTGTGTTTTTGTTTTTTAGTACATATTCAGTTTCAGAGCTCAGGAGATTAATATATATTCAGTTTCCAATTTAGTACAAACAGAAAAGTAAGCTGATACATTTCTGCACTGCAAGATATTTTTGTGAACATGCAATTTGTTTGGTAATATTTGTTTTTTGTTTATGATATATAATAAACCACTAAAGTTATCAATGTACTTATTCTAGTACATTTAATAATCTAGTAGACAACATTCTCCCCTCTTTGACCTGATTTGTACGATGAATTTATTTCTAGATGGTATTACATAATTTTACACACCCACGCATGCACACACAAACACACACTCATGGTTTGTTTGACATGCTAGTAGATCAAACTAAATGAATGAGTGATATTCTTGCTGTGTTGTTGTTGTTTTGTCTTAGTGCTAGTCACACAATGGAGTTTGGACATATGGTTCATCCCACAAACATATATATGAGCTGGATTTGAACTGTACTGTAAAAGTGCTGTACTGAACAAATGAATCAGATCAGAAAGTGGTGAATATCTTAATTAATTAGTCTATCGAGAAAATTCAGCAATAATACAGTATATTGGATATAAGTTAGACATCTCCAAATGAAATTGGTCATACCCGTAGCACAGTTTCTAAGGTCAAGTTCCAATGTTACCTCTGTCTGTAGGATATTTCATGCCTCCGTAGACCAACTAGGTGTCAATCAATTCCAGGGCAATTATTGATGAGCTGTCTGCCCTTTGGCCATGTTATTAGCACCAACTCATTGGCAGTTGTCGCGTCATCTTATTGGATAAATAACCCTGTCCCATTTCACTGTTTACTCGGGAGCTAAAACTGTTCTCTCCGTGCCTAGTCGTGATTTACCAAGTTCACAGATGACAGTTTGATCATTATCACTCTTATCCGTTAAATACTGCTGCTATAAATGCTGAAACTCGTATTTTGGTTCGTCCGAATGAGTGACACAGGGATATATTTAATCTGATCTCCTGTTTAGGATAAATATCCAAAGTGAAAACTGTTAAATGGTGTAGATTAAAATCTCTGGGCATCCTCAGTCACATTTATTTACTGATCTGTTAATAAAAGACGCATACATTGATTATCATATATGTTGTGTAAATATATTATACTGTATCATATTAAACTTAAATTTATTGAGCAATGTATGTAAATAAATAAATAAATATGTGTGTGTGGACAACATCACAGTGATGCATGCCGAGATAAGAAAAATATTAACTGTTCTGTATTTGACATATAGCACATCACTGAAAGCTGGCCATGTTAAATACGTATGATGACTAAGCATCTTTGCTAAAGGGAAGGTCAGAAACGGGGTTAGCATTGATTAAATCATTGAGTTAATCAGCATGAAAAAATCAAGATATTGAATGTTAAAATAAAGTTTAAATTTGTACATAACAGCTTTGCTTTAATTCTTTCTTTATAAATGCTAAGAATGAAATGGTAAGCCTATTGGGTATATTATGATATTCCTCATATTTATTTATTTTCAGAATTACATATTATTTCTTATGAGATTGTCGAGAATGTTGAAAAAATCAAATAAATCTGATTTATTCGGGGGAACAAATCATGATTTTTTCCAACCCTGGTCAGAAACCAAATACAATGTAGTATACTTATCAAATACCCTTTACAGACTACCTTGACAAATCAAATTTTAACCTCTTGGGATGTCATAAGAGTGATTCTATTATTATTATTCTCATTATAGTGAAACCTGAAACCTATTTTGCTGTCTCTTCAAGAAGAGTAATTTTTGGTGTGGTTGTTCTAAATATTACAGTGTGTGTGTGTGCGTGTGTGCACGCACCAGATAAATTGATACCTATCATTATTAATGGTTACTGTTTGTCGGGGTACCATTCAACATTGTGTATTAGACGTCATACATGCCTGTTGGTGATACATAGTCAATATGGAGTGGGTGAAGTGAGGAGAAATCCAAATCTATATCCTTTAGCTCAGCATTAGATAAGTGGATGAGAACATCAGGGGGCTGTGGTTTGAAGTACAGATGTGGCTGTTAGTCGTCTCTGTGATTGTCATGTGTTCACTGGCGGGCTTAGTCATGAAGAAAGGTCATCGACAAAGATGGATTATTTTATGGTTGAAATTGGTAAATTGATAGGTGACAGTCATCCCAGATCTGGGTATTGTTTCCAGTCTAAATTTGAAGCATCTGGAGTTGGGGTTTACCCCGGATTAGACTTAAAATTGGTTTTGTTCGGTCCATTAGGTTAAAGCTGGGTTTCACTAGTTTAACCCAGGTTAAGCTGTGTTTTTCTCAGGATAGTCTAAGGTATATTGATTCACAAATTTACAGGGTTTGAAATTGACATCTCGCCATTCACCATGGAGAGCATATCTTTCTCCCAGTGAGTATCAGTGGGACCACGCTGGCGAATGCTAATATTTGGTACCATTGGCGAGCATGAAGTCTAGTATGGTCGCCAGGAAAATCTCACCCCTTAATTTAATTTAATTCGGGTGTTTTCCCACTTTTTCTCGACAAAATTTGCCAACTTTTTCACCTGGACACCATTTTGAGAAAAATGCAGCGCTATGGAATATTTGTTTTATTGATCCTGCATTACTTACACAGTGCCACCAGGCCTCAAGCCATAACACAAACTCAACATTTTTATAGTTAAAAGAAAATGGTAAACTCTGAAATGCTCCCATATGGCTTCTTTGGGGGCTAAATTAAAATAATATTCAGGGGTGAGGGAATGCCCCTGGACCCCACTAGTGGGCGCTCAGCACTCGCTTTGCTCATGTCCACCCAAAATCAGGACCAGTAAAAAAATACCTGGCTAGTACTTCACAAAATCCAATAGCTGCACATTTTTAGTGTCATATCCTGACTTTATACATAATTAACTATTACAAATATTTAGTCACCGTTGCACTACAGCATATATGCAAGATATTATCGTTTGTTGGTGGCCTATTGATCTGTTCTGTGATTGGTTGAGTTCGTCTGTTAAATATGCTTCTGAAGCCCAGGAGGTGGAGCTAATTTTATTAATCTATTCAACAACTGGATGACCAGAATTAATTAGAAAGTTTACTGCCCTTCATTTTGATAGACGTTGGTATTCAAATGTAGTTCACCATGCAGTATCAATGGCTTCACTTAATCTTCCAAGTGGCAAGAGATTATGATATACACTAAAAGTATAGAAAATGGCTTCGATTAATTCATCTCTTCATTCATCTTTTGTTCCATTATTTGGCACATTTTGTCTACTGCAGGCATAAAACAAGAACACTATTTTTAAATCACCACAAACAGTATACAACGTCAGATAGTATGAGGATATAGCCTGGATGGCATATAATATTAGGATATAATCAGGATGTTTTATAATATGAGGATATAATCTGGATGTCTTATGGTATGAGGATATAATTTGGACTGAGGAATCTGACGGAGAAAATTATTTAATGTTAGCCAAAATATCCAGTCTCGTGTTTGCTGTAATGAGTTCGTACTATGAGAATGCTGATTTGGGAGCTACTTCCTCCAGGAATGAGATGATCAACTTAAGCATTTAACTGATGGGCGAATGTGTACCTCTGGTCTAATTGGTAGCACGTTGGACCACAGATCACTACCATCTGAGTTCGAATCTTGGCGTGGGCATATCTGAAGGTTGTTTCATCTTTGACTTCACTTCATTACCGTTGGAGGTCGCTCGGCCCATTTAGCCTACCATGTACCCAAAAGTGGCTATAAATCATCATCATCATCATTACTAATGGATGAAGCATCCCTTAAACATTGGTAACAGTTGTATTTAACCATATGATTTGGACACATGCTGCCATAGCATGTTACTTGTTGCACTGCCTGCACATCTTAGATCTGTGGTTCAAATGATTTTTGTTAAGAAAATATTACCCCATCCCCAATCAGAGGGGGGTGTTTGAAAATATGTATTGTCCAAAATCATACAGTATCATTATGATAGCCACCAGAGAACACTAACTGTCTATGGATTTTGTTTATTTAATTTGGGATTCTTTTTATTATGTTCCATTTACACTTTCTGATGTTTTACAAAGACAGTTCTGATTGTGGATTCTGAAGAGTTAGCACCTTGCTATTTGCAGGTTTGGAGTGGACGGTACCTGACATTTACCCGAACTATAACAGTCGCGGCAGCTGGGACTTGAACTCAAACGATGCCAATCCACTGCCGGATGTCAGCAACAAACACAACCACCATGGTACGCGATGTGCCGGAGAGATCGCTGCGGTGGCCAATAACCAGTACTGCGGTGTTGGTGTTGCTTACGAAGCCGGCATTGCAGGCATACGTGTCCTCGATGGGCCAATGACAGACAGCTTGGAAGCGACAGCTTTTACTAAGAACTTTGACGTGAATGACGTTTACAGCTGTAGGTTTGTATCGCCCTGAACTAGGATTTTATTCGTGTTGGTGTTATTTTACTTATGTAATCTGTCTGTGTCGTGTTTTGTCTATCTATTGAATATTCATCTCTTCATCAGTCAGTTAGTAACCATTTGATGGTTTCCAAATGAACTTTCTAATGTACATTGATTATTCTTTAAAAAATTAGAAAGCAAAATGTCGGACTTTGACCAGCCACAGTTTGATGACACCGAATAAAAGCAATTCTTTTGTAGCATTTTCATTGCCTTCTAGAAAACTGACCAATTTGAAAAGTGCTTTCATGGAAAGAGACTATACAGTGTGTTTACATATGATGTATCCAGCTGTGTTATGGTGATTAGCAATGAAATGTCTGAATCTGATTTGCTTATGAATGATGGTGTCTCATTTACAGAATTAAGGAATAATGTGTATGTGTTGGGTAACCTTTGGTCTGGAAATGGAATTCAATTAAAAATCTTCAACAAGAATTCAACAGATTATTGAATTTTTCACTAACCATGTAGCTGAATGATTTTTGTTGATAGGTTTTGTAAACAGTCCCCAAAATGTCATGTTTGGAATTGAAATTAGTCGAAATTTGTTGAATGGAAAAACAACTTATACGATGCGTTTTAGTTTGGTGTTTGCAGCTGTATTGCAGTGATTAGTGATAAAATGTTTGAAACTGATTTGGTTTTTAAGTGATAGTATCCGAACCCCATTTTATTCCAGTTGGGGTCCAGATGATGATGGTAAGACTGTGGATGGTCCTCATCATTTAGCCAATCTTGCCTTGAGGCATGGCGTATATTTTGGTCGTCAAGGTTACGGCTCCATTTATGTAGTTGCCAGCGGTAATGGTGGCAGTGCCGGTGACAATTGCAACTACGATGGTTATGCCAACAGCATCTTCACAATAACAATAGGTGCAGTGGATGAGACGGGACACATGCCATATTATGCCGAGGAGTGCGCATCCATGCTGGCTGTTACGTTCAGCAGTGGCAGCTCCTTGATGAGAAGCATCGTATGTATTATTTACCTCTCACCACATCCGCTGAAATATTTCTACTTTGAATCGTCATTAAGCTATTCCATTTTTATTTCCCATTTTTTGGTGCTTATCGGGTTATCAGCCAAAAATGAAAATGTCAAATCATCTTGGAGCTCACAGATTTACGAAGCAAAAGTACCAACATGGGATTCATTCATGGGAAATCTTTAATAGTTAGATTTATCAATTGGTACTTGATAGTATTCTTTCTGCAACTGAGCAGAATGGGTGCTCTTAGCTGTGTTTCTTGGATTTGTTTCCTCAGTGAGTTACCACCTTGGCCACATGTCACAGGTGTGACCAACACCAAGACTAAATACCTCAACAACAACTGAGATGAATTGGTGCCATGATATAGAATATATAGTTATAGTGGAAATAAAGTTTGTGTGGGGTCAATTCTGTTTTGTCAATTCCATTTGGTTAATTCCACTCAATTCCATTTGATAAATTCCAATTCAACATCAAATTTATCAATTCCAAATTTATCAATTTCAATTCCAAATTTATCAATTTCAATTCCAATTTTACTTACTCTTTTTTACCTACTACTTTTTACCATGAGTAGGTACTCTGAGTACCTACTTGGAATATCTACTCCGAGTAGTTTATATTCCAAGTAGGACTGTCTTGGAAGAAATATTTCTGAATTAAAAAATTAACTGGTAAATAAATTTGTGAATTGAATTTTTTTTGTAGCAAACTTCAATTCCTAATTTATCAATTCCATTTCCATTTTTTTTTAAATAAGCAATTCCAGAATTTGAATTTCTCATCAATTGGACTTGGACACCAGCTGTCATTGTCGGTTTTTCACTCAATCAAATTTAGACTGCTCTGTTTTAAACACTTCATAAATGATTGCCATGAAGGTTTTAACAGAATGTCTTATCTTATGTTCTTACAGGTAACAACAGATTGGTTACATCACGATGGTGTGGGTTGTACTATACAGCATACAGGTACCAGTGCTGCTGCGCCTCTCGCTGCTGGCATGATAGTGTTGATGTTATCAGCAAGGCCATGTTTAACCTGGAGAGACATACAGCATATAATTGTTATCACTGCACTCAAGGTTGGTGTATGGCAAGCACATGCATCTATGCATGCATACCTGCTCTCTCACACAAACACACACACCATAACGCGTAGACTTCAAATACACTAATACCCATTTTCTTCCAGTCTAACTATAGGTTATATCTATAGGCTCCCTTAAAACTTGGATTTTTACACAGTCCTATTTGTCATATTAACTCGTGCACACTTACTTCATCAAATGATATGGGTGTTTCCATGGCCTAAGTGATAGTACAGTTGACCACAGATCAATATCACCTGAGTTCAAACCCTGGTTGGGCTATGTCAGACGGATGTTTTGTCTTTCACATTGTCTCATTACCTTTAGACATTGCTTGGCGTACTTAGACAGCCATGTGCACAAAAGTGGCTATAAAAC
Organism: Paralvinella palmiformis; assembly: GCA_025642065.1. Classification (NCBI taxonomy): domain Eukaryota; kingdom Metazoa; phylum Annelida; class Polychaeta; order Terebellida; family Alvinellidae; genus Paralvinella; species Paralvinella palmiformis. The sequence goes on from JAODUP010000225.1 coordinate 114,295, forward strand.
AGCAACATTTTTTATTAAATTATGTGTTTAACATGCATAGAAAAGACTTTTTTTCAATTCTTGAAGTGAACTCGGCATGTTTTCAGTATAGCCTTATAGGGCGCCTCTGTGGTCTAGCGGTGGTGTGTTGGACCACAGATTACTACCACCCGTGTTTGAATCTCGGTGGGGGCATATCTGAAGGTTGTTTCATCTTAGACTTTGCTTCATTACCTTTGGAGGTCGCTCGGCCCATTTAGCCTATTATGTGCACAAAAGTGGCCATAAAACATCAATCATCATTATTGTCTTATAATATGAACATTCAATCTTTGCTACTGTTCATTCAACCAAAAATTACACTAATCGATTTGCGTAATTCCAGCCCTGCCATAAGAGATCAGTGTATATTTTTATTTCAACAATAAGTAGTATTTATTGTGCATAACTAGAGACTAGTTTTATAGTTTTCTGCCTCTCACCCGTGTTGACATCTGAGTGCATACTGTTTTGTTGCACCACAAGTTAGTGACTAGTGAAACATTACATGTGTCTGTGTGAAAGGTCGTTTCTCTGCAATCTAGATGCTGATGAATCAGCCAGTGGTTGTATTTAAGATTCATGATTCTAAGTGCCTTATTACACACTGTTAAACCATGGACACAAACACACACACACATTTCACTATCTTATCGATCTTCTCCCTCAGATTGACATTGATGTAGCTCAGTGGCAGAAGAACGCAGCAGGTTTACATCACAGCCACAAACATGGATTTGGTCTGATGGATGCCTGGAGACTGGTCAATGCGGCTAAGGTCAGTGTTTCTTTATCAACTACAAGTCGCACGATATATCCTTCTACAACCATCCAGGGTCCGTCATCTCACATTATCTTTTTGAGCACCTCACATTATCTATTCAATTATCTCATTTGGAACAAGACCATCTCATTTTAAAAGCCAATTGAATTATAGTACCTTTAGGCTGAGGCTTGAATTGTAGGCCCCTTGAATCTATAAGGATCACTAAGGTTATTCTGGGGAGTTAATCATTAATATGGAATATAATATATTAAATTGCAGTTGTGAGTCCTGTTATGGATAAATAGTCAGGGCTCAATAATCCAAACATGTTGATCATACAAGAAGTGTAACAAAAGAAACATTGATATTTTACAAACCGTTTTTTAATATGGCTGGCTAAATGAGCCAACCAATCTTTGAAGGTTAAGATGAGTGGCTCAGTGAGCTAACCAATATCTGAAGTATGAAATATACCTGATTATGAAGAATTTCAAGCATCCAAACATGCATCTACATAGCTTGTTCTTTTCTGATATATTAAGGCGTTTACTTTGTAATAAAATCAGTCAACTGAACAGCCGAAGTTCGCAATATAGATTTCAAGTTTTGTGCGTGTATTTTGTATAAAACAGAACAGGTAATATTTATCTGAACACTGACTATATGATGACATAGGCTAGTGTAGGTGATAGAACTGATAAACCAATTGACTTCAGCCCTGGTATGTTTGATATAGTCGCAACAATAGCAGCTCAACCATCAGACTTAATAGATGAACTACTGTGAGTAATATCCACTCTGGGGTCGTTTAGGTTGACACTTTAGAATGGCGTTATTATCAGTGTCGGAGCCATCCTCATCCTCCTCACCATGGTCACCATCGTAATAAAAGTCTCATCTTTATGTCCCATGATGGCGTATTTCTTTATTAAAATATGTTTTCCATTTTATTTGAAGGTGTATATTTTAATATTATTTATGTATATTTGAATGTGTTGTTATCTCTCAGGTTTGGGAGCCTGTACCTTGGATGACGGTGTTTACGAGTGAACTTCAGACTGTTAATGATCACATCTATGCTGGCTCTGTAATGAGCTATAAATATGAAGGTTTGTGGGTGTTATCAATTTAATTATCGTATGAATGTTGTGATTAAATCTGTCTTAGAAAATACTGCTTCTGGAACATAAAGGTCTCCCCAGAAGTAATAAATATTGGATCATGTGATATTGGTTGAATATCTATATTTTATATATATATATATATATATATATATATATATATATATATACTGTTAATCTGTATAATCAGGTAATATGTATATTACCTGAATATTTCAGGTAATACATCTATTGTTATTTGAGATATAATACAGATTATCTGAAAATTTTAGGCAATATACATATTACCTGATTATACGTATGTATGTATGTATGTATGTATGTATGTATGTATTATCTTACATATGTATGTATCAAGTCCATGCCAGCAGTACTATTGACACATGAATTAATATAATAAAATCCAGGCATATTTCTTGTTAACTCTAGAGTTGGTTTAAACAAATTTAGCCCAATTTAAATGGCAACAATGAAAAGATGTATAATCGCATTTTATCAGTTATTTATTCAGTCACTTCATAATCATGATTGATAATTATCTATGCTATCTGTCAAGTCACTCCTTGTTAGATTATATACCTGAAGATTTGTTGATTTTTCAGTAACACGCCAGAATTTAATTGGCTATAATCTGGGCTCATTGGAATATGTTCAGGTTACAGTGACAATAAAACACAAGTACCGCGGTGACATACAGATTCTGCTGTACTGTCCAAGCAACACCTACTCCGTGTTGGGAGCATACAGACCAAATGACGAGTACGTTTGTATCGGTTATGTTTCCTGATTGTAAAATCTCTGTTGATGTATAACATTACATCATTACTTGCCTGCTACTTGGTAATTAAAAGTATTTAAAAACATCAGTTTTCCACATCTCTTATAATGTCAGCATGATATTATCTGACAGCTGTTTTGTTGTTTACAGTAGCACAGATGGTTTCGACTCCTGGACGTTTAGCACAGTGAGATGTTGGGCAGAGAGACCGTATGGTCTGTACAGAATAAAGATTTATGATCAAGGTGAGGGCTGTTATGCTGCAGCACAAAATCTGTTGTTGGGTGGTCCATGGTTTGTGAGTGTATATGCATCACAAAAGGCTATTAGTTTCAAAACATGACTTCAAAACATTATGTAAATCAGTTCATATGACACACATATAGTTCACATAGATAATTTGGTTTGGAATCTTATTTTGATTCATTCCAAATGTTACATTCTCTCCATTGGCCTGCAAACATATTTCCACGAACATATGTTTTGGCTGAAAATGTGATAACTAATCTACTGTATAACACAGAATGACATTGTGTGAATTTATGTAGTAAAACATTTGAAAATGTGTTCTGTTTTTTTAAATGCCCGTGTTTTCTTTCATAATAAAAGGGATTATTTTGTTTGAATACATTCACACTGATTTCACTAATCATAGCTTACTCATCTTTGTTGAACTTGTAAACCTCTGGCTCGTCTCTGAATCGGCTCTGTTTCAGTAATTTATTACGACAGTCCATTTATTTTGATCTGGGCACAGGAAATTTGCAGTACAAAGTCTTGTTTTGTTTTATTAAAACATTTCTCTTGTTTACAGGAAGCGAAGGAGGAGATCGGGGTTTGTTTATCAGTTGGAAGCTGAAGTTGTTTGGCTCAGCACTCTCATACGAGGACATGCAAAACCGAATGAAGTATGTCAGTTTTAAATGATTTTGTAATATGGTGATGAGCACATCACGTACATTGATTAAACATTTTGTGCATCACCATCCCCGTTACTGCTCAATTATCAATGAGTTAGATTTGTTTATTTGACAGAAAAGTGTACGATTCCTACGGTGGCCAGTACTTAAATGATAGCTACCAGGCATCGTGTCCACCACCTCCAGAGAAAATACACGTCACTTCGCCATTATCTGAAAAGATACTAAAGGTATGAGAATTTTGGCTGATGTTTATGTTTAATAGAATTAAAAATTGTTTATGTTTAATAGAATTAAAAATATGTTTGGGATCAGGTAGTAAGATAGTGCTGTGTGATAATTCATTGAACGAGATTAGAAACGTCATTCATTTAACAACAAATGCTTTAGTTTTCCTGGACATGTTTTGTTCTTTCTTAACACAAACATGATGGGAATAAATAGCTTTGCACAGATTTGATATCAATCATAAGTGTGATGCTTAGTGAAGAATGTAAACTGATTGGCTTAAATATTCCTTTGGCCTTAAATCGGTAAAAAGTGATTAATTTATTTCCGCAGATACTGATTTTAACCGGAGTATTCGCCACCTTTATGGCCATTTACGAGTCTCTGGAGTACCTCTTCTGCTACGACAATGAAAAGAAGGAACATTCCAAGTTGATGACTCTGTATAAAAACGCACACATAGCCGCCAACAGGACGCCATCCGATGACAGCCGGACATCTCCAGAACGACAGACATTACTTCAAGGTTCAGTCTCTTATGATGGAAGTGGGGAAACGATACCACTTCAGGAAGTATCGGCTTCATGCTTCGACTCTGCTGATCATCGAGCTCTGATATCGCCTAGTGGCAGTGAAGCTGCTGGTTCTAGTCAAATGTATTTATTGCCCGATTGTGAACGAGCTTCGTCATCTTCTAGCCCCATGCTATATGATACTCCAAGCAACAAGTCTTCCGAACCTCCAAATGGTAGGGTAAAAAATCAGACAAAACATCCCAGCTCCGGAACTACGTCATGTGCAGCCAATCATGATCAGTTACCACCACCATCACATGACTGTCGCCATAGATCATGTGACACTGAGTTGGAATACGATGAATTTGTGTGTTCAGATGACTTCCAATGAGTCAAATAATTCTATATTTGTTGTCATGGTTAATCTGAGGTGGTACACCCAACAGAGAAACAGTATCAATTAGATACAAGCTGGCCACAAATTGAGTTTCACACTATTGTTTCTAGAGATATACAATGTATTACTGCTGAATTATGTGATTTAATAACATAGCAAGTCTTCCAATTAGCAACTTGTAAGCTGTCCTTGTTGAAAAGAATTATTTTAGCTGTAACGTCCATAAACAGAGCTGATAAAAACCATGTTCACCTTCCAACTGAAACTTTGCCTACAATTTAATTTACATTACAAGAGATAGACTTCCTCCTTGTGAGTATTGTATCTATAATGTTAATGAAATAAACCGGAGGATATGACGCAAGTAAATATACAGCATATACTGTCCTAAATTAGCTTGAAATCTGTGTTTTGTAGTGATGAATGTAGCCTGTATTGGCTGTAGCTAGAGGGATTATCAGTCAAATCTGCTTAAATGGAGTTAGTATTTTATTACGCAAAAATTAAGTGTTTGAATCGTGTGTGAGCAACAGTCGTGTTGAATAATTTATTTTTGAATACCTGATGGCTGTTGGAAATGTATTGCAGCTGGAAGAGAACTGGTTACTATTTGTCTATACTGAATGATTAAAGATCGTCTTTTTGAATCTTGTTTTTTATAAAGTTAACATTGGAACGTGAAAGTGGAGAAAAGTGATGAATATATTAATAATGTAAGATTGTATTTATTGTATTTGTATTAACATGCTTTACTTCATATGGCCTTTATACTGGTGTTACAAGACAGTATTTAGATGAAGATTGCTTTACAAAGAGACTATTGTGAACTTCCATATCTGTGTTTCTATTTTGGCAGCTTTGGGATGAGTTATTTCAGGACAGCGTTTAAGCATGTGTGCATCTGTATATATGTGTGTTTGTGTAAACAATTCGGATTACTATGCACACAGGGCATATATATATATATATATATATATTCGGTTACATATCAGGTTGTTATTAAGTTATTTCCTAATTTTGTTGTTCTTACCACGTGTATAGAAAGTAAACAATAATGTGGTGATAAGAATATTAGTTGACCTTAAAGTAGGAATTAGTAAGGGTGTCAGTGAGAGTTTAGGTTGATGGGGTCTTCATAGTGATGTGAATTTAACTGCCAAACTTTACTTTGATATTAAAATATTCACCATGATCAGTACTGGAATATTGTATTTGAAGTGTGTGTGTGTGTGTGTGTGCACGCACAGAGAAAGAGGTTTATCCTAACAAGGAAATGTGAAGTCTAAAAAAACTAAATGTAAGAAAATATTGCATATACAGTGAAACCTGCTCTTAACGCCACATGTGGGGACTTGCTGAAAGTGGCGTTTACAGACAGGTGGAGCCCCAGGCACTTAATTAAAGGTGGAATTTCCAGTGACTGAACAACAAAGAGTACATACTATTTATTTTTATTCATATATACACATACTTTGTACACATTTGCACATAGATCCAATTTACACACACATAGATATATATATATATACAAATCTAATTACATAAAAAAATCATTTATCTTGCTTTGCTTCAGTGACAAATTCATCCTTATTGTGACACTCATATCCTGTAGGTCCATGATGCAATTCAGGAATGTTCCATTGGCAGTATGCAGAGGAAACGTTCTTAATCCTTGTATGCATTCTTGTGCTCTGTCAATACAGCGACTATGACTGGGTACATTTCCACTCTATTCTTCCAATACATCAGCCTTGCACTTGATGAGTTTCTGTATTTGCTCTATGCTCTCACCAAATGCTTCACCAACTGTGCGAGAACTGTTTTTTTATCTTAAAATCACAATGTTTATTATGTCAGGAATAGAGTGCATGTTGGAATATCAAAAGAATAATGTGATTAATTAAGAAATTTGCTTACAATTTATATACAAAATATTTGTAAATATTGCAATTACAATTATAAAATAACGCCATTATCAGTTTTAAGTTTGCAAATCTTTAGCAAGAGCTGCTTAAGCAATAATTACCTTTAATAAATTACATGATAATTACATAACAATGCAAATAGCACGGCCCACTAGCCAAGACACCGTCACCACAAAACGTCATACACACCGTCGGAGACATAACTGGGGAAGAGCTATCATTGGTCATTATGTTGCTGATGTTCGGCCAATGATAATAAACCCTCAATCAAATTATTGCAACTGACAGTTGCTAGATAGGTAATATTGTTGACCGGGGACCCTGACACTATGGCGTTTGACTGCGGCGGGCAGGTGGCGGCTCTAGACAGGTCATTTTGAATTGGACTTGCATCGGGACTTTGGAAAGGTGGTGCTTAATGGTAGGTGGCGCTTCCAGATAGGTGGCAACTATTCAACAACAGAAAATCACCTTCAATACATCAGTTAATATTGAACAACAAAATATCTGTTGTACAACATATACAACGATAGGATTTTCATCTAGAGTTGACTTTGTCCACATCACAAACCGTTGGAAGTTAATAATCTGAACCAAAATATATCCCCAAAAATGTTGGGAGTCTTACGGCCACTTTTGTGCAAATAGTAGGCTAAATGGCCGAGTGAACTTCAGGGGTAGAGGAAAAGTGAAAGATGAAACACTTTTCTAACATAGACCTACCAGGGTTTGAACCCAGGTACTATCAGCCTGTGATCGACCAGTTAAGCCATGAGGAGACCCCTTCTCCAACATACATTACAGAAATTTGGTTTGTTGGCGCAGGTGATCATATGAAATCATTCATTCGGATGTAGTCTTCCCATTTCACTTACGCATCTAAACAATGGACAAGAATCATCCTTCGTACCAGTGTTGGACCACTGAAGATGATTGGTGTTTTACGGCCACTTTTGTGCACATGGTAGGCTAAGTCGGCCGAGAGCGACCTCCAAAGGTAATGTAGCGAAGTCAAAGATGAAACACCATTGAGATATGCCCACGCCGAGATTCGAACACGAGTGGTAGTGATTTGTGAAAATAGCAGTGAAGTTTGACATTAGACTTCAGCTAGATGGCAGCACTGTTTAATGTTGTTGGTCAAAGTTAAGAAAATACTCAAGTTGGTCTGTAAATCTTTTAGTCTCTAATGGGATCGAACCGGTAATTTTTGAATTAAGTGGCACATGCTACATCTGGGACACAGGTAATGTTAGTATCAGCCATGGACTAGTCTAAGGATCATACATTCTGTTTTTTAAAGTAGGGCAGATAGGGTTTTGTCTCTGATTCACTCAGATCGTCTGGCCATACTTTCCCGCTTACCTTTCTATAATCAGGGTTGCCACTCGTCAGGGTAAGATAGAAAATTTCAAAAGGGCAGAGAAAAGTCAGGGAATTCTAGAATTGGTCAAGAAAATTTGGAATTCTGTGAAAAGGTCTAGGAAATTCTGAAAAATATTCTCGGGGTCCGAGAAAATTGCCATTTTCCTTTCATATGCACAATGATGTTCACGTGTACGCAAAATGCTGTTATTTCATTCCATCTGGTAAATCTGCAAATGCCAACGATTTTTGTTTATTTCCAGAAGTATATTAGAGTAGTAGTGTTAGGTGGCCATTGTAATCTTCTGTGCAGGTCATCTATGAAATTGTACCGACATATTAATTACGAAGTGGCCATAGGCGCAATGTTGTGGCTATTGTTCCGGAGCATATATGGTTTCTGTGACGCAATATGCAGTTCCAACCGATCAACTAGGCCATGTTTGAATTGACAAATATTAAATCTACATAATAAATAAAGGGAGATAAATGATTATTATTGTACTTCTGGTTGATTTTCTTTCGTTTCATTATCTATATTCTAGCATTTATTTCCAATGCGGTCCTTTTTATTATTGAGTGGCTGTTCACAGCTCCCCCACCACTACTCATAGGGGAGCAGTACGGAAAGATGGGGCCGAAATACCCCGAGAGTGGTCACTGCCACAGTATATTAGGTTATCCGGGAATCTATAATGTTCCCATCCCCTTTAATTAATTCAGTGTACACGGCAGCGTCATTTAACTTGGCCAGTCACGTACGAGATACCGTGTTGCTTGCCTGTTACCTTGAAAGAATTATACAAATACTTCGGCTTAGGATTAGGGTTAGGGAGACAGTGTCGGAGCTTTAGTAAATTCGTAAATTGTCTGGTAGCCGGCAGTGTGTTATATATTCTACCGGATGTTAGGGAAGGTGCGCAGGCGCAGTTGAAGTGCTGGAGCTCTAACTACTTTAGTGTACACCCGGGTCCGGACGAATAACAACAGCCTATTAATTATGTATTATCGTGTATAGATACAAGTTGCTGATTTTAAGTCTTGATATAGCTGTATTAGTGACCTGTTAACAGAAGATTAAAAGGCATTAGCGTTTCTTGCCTCCACGGCTGTTTTTAATTTGGCCATCAAAAGCTGTTTGTGAAAGATTATTGGACGTTATAGTTATAGATAGTAATAGTAATCTTGTTTCCAGGATTGGAAGCGGTGGTGCATTTAGAATAGACTGTTTAGCTGCACTTAGATAGGTAGTGGTTTAGCTGTAGTTTCAGGTAGTGACTTAATTTAATTCAACTAACATTTGCAAAATGAGCAAGAAAACAGCTGTATTTAACATTGAGTGGCTCAAGGACGTTCAGTTTTTTCATAGGTAAAGAGGAGCGCCTCCGTGGTCTAGTTGGTAAGACGTTGGACCACAGATCACTACCAACTGAGTTCCAACCTCAGCTTGGGCATATCTGGGTTGTTTCATCTTTGTCTTCGCTTCATTACCTTTGGAGGTCGCTCGGCCCATTTAGCCTACCATGTGCACAAAATGGCCGTAAAACATCAATCATTAATAATCATCATAGGTGAGTGTGTCATGTGTGATGGTCGTGCAAGATATAAGACATAAAGTGAGTATGAACCCATCAACAGCCGTTTGGCCCGTATTACATGGTGCCCCTACTTCACAGCAGTTTACGTCACCATTTCCGGTCCCACAAACAAGCAGAACCACGGAAAACAAGATGGAATCATTTGTTGCAAAGGACGCAGCTGTCCAAGTAGAGATCCTATCCTGTGGGCAATTAAGACTGTAGTGGAACATTATTTGTGTAACTCTTGTGACAACAACAGCCTTCTCTTTTGCCGAATGTTTCCTGACTCATAGATTGTAAGGCAGTACACATGTGGTAAAACTAAATATGGCTACTTGATCAAATTTGAGCTTGCTGCAAGTTTGGACACCAACACCAAGTTATCTCAGCCGTGTCCCAGCCAGAATATCTGTACTCTATCTCCTTTGATGAGTCACTTAATAAAGCTATCCAGGAAGAACAGCTGGATATGATATTGAAATTTTGGAATAAAGAAGCGTGATATTGGTCGATATTTTGAATCTGAATTATTGGGCCGTACAAGAGCTTCAGACTTGGTGAGGCACTCCCCCCAAGGACTGGGATCACTCGATCAAGCCAACATAGTTTAAGTATCAATGGATTGATCATCGACTAACTGGAAATTTTATGATGAGCTTGTACAGCAAGTAAATCCAGAAGAAATATCCATCTAGCTGAATATTGGCAGCTGTAGTCTCCACGTGATCCTTGATGCATTTAAGTGAGGCGCACAAATGAAAGGTTGGAACACAAACAGTCCTCTTCACAGTGTTGACCATATTTTTCGTGATGCGCCTACAAGAGTCATGGCGCTTGATCCAGAAACCGCTACTAATAAGTTTGCAAGGTTACTGTCAAAACTGCTGTCATTTCGCCGATTCAATGCAAATGAATGTGATCAAACAAAGCAACAATTTGAATCCCTTCTAAAAAAAGTTAACAAATACCGCAAGAATGAATGCAGGAGTTTTGATCCTGTAAAGTCTGTTTCCCACAATATAGATGTAGAAACGCCGTGTGCACATTGCAAAGTAAATGATACCATAATAATAATAATAATAATGCATGTTTATATAGCGCCAGAACCAAATAACCCTGTTCTGAGGCGCTGTACAGTATTATTATCTCTCACTCAGACCTGTTTCCGCCCAGAACACATCTCAACTCCCAAGGAAGCATACAACGCATGCTGTAATTAAAGGGGCAAAGCGTTATTCAAGCACATAGCCATCACCTCCTGCCAGGTTCACATTTTGATGGATGAGTGAGCCAGTCGGCATATGACAGCATTGAAGCTTCCGGAGCCTCGAACCCGCGACCCTTCGGCTACGAGTCCTACGCTCTAATTAACTACGCCAATACGGCTCGACTGCGCCGTCACGGATAAACAGGTATGAACTGTGTAGTTGAGACCACCAAAGAAATGTTACAGACCCGAACGCTCTGAGGGTGGGTGGCTGACCACGTTAAATGGCACTGCCGTCTCCACTGAATTGAATAAAATAAAGCCCCCCCCCCCGAGGACGTAAAACCTCTCTAGCAGTGATCACCCTCAAGGTATTTCGGCTCAATCTTTCCGTACTGCTCCCCTGTGAGTGGATCGAATCGAGGACATAATCCCCTCGGACAATATCCCCCCAGGACATAATGCCCTCAAGACAAAATCCGCTCAGTAAATAACCCTCTCACGTGAAGAATATAAAAAGTTTAAGATTTTATTTTACCAATTTCTTTTAGTTACATTTAGTATTATATGTACACCTAGAAATATGCCTGGAATACAGCTGTCAGATGTAAATATTCCAACTGTGTTACATTCTCGTGCAAGGCTGATATCACCACTGACCTTGAGATGAAGATTGTAACCAGTTCTACCTCTCACATACATGATGCACTTTGACAGTCTGCGAAAAGATCAAGCCCTTGTTGCAATTGTCTTTTTCTGTGATCGTCGTGGCAACCGGCCAGCGAAACCCAGAAAATCATTCAATATCACACACAGTCACCCTGCAGCCCAAACTACACAAGCTTTGTTCAAACAGGAACCGGGATATTAAATCAATTCCTGCTGAGCCTCTGAGGGGGGTCGGTTACTTGATTCGATGGGAAGGGTTTTGTATCTAGTAGTTGGAAACAAGAAGTTGTTACTCCTCTGATTAAAAAACCTCATTGTCCAATGACGAACTTAAATATTACCCGCCAGTATATGGCCTTTTTTCATATCTAAGCTGGTGGAGATAGTCATTGCATCGCAACTCAAACAACACTTGGATTCTAACAACTTAGGCAACCACTATCAGTTTAAGTACAAGACAGGCCAGTCAATCAAAGCTCTACTGTGTGTAAAGAACGATATACACACTTCGTTGTCAAAAGACTCTAGTTTTATTAGACCTGTCGGCTGCCTTTGACACTATTGATCATAGAGTTCTCTTGAACTGTCTGTCATCTTGGTTTGGCTTGAGTGGAGTGGTCTTGGACTGGTTCGCTTCCTACCTGTATTAAAGTCGGTGACGTACTGTCTGATCCAACAGACTTAATATATGGCGTTCCTCAACGATCAGTTCTGGGCCCAATTTTGTTCTCCCTATAAAAATACTTTCCACATACAAAACAGTAAATTACCATTTCTACGCAGACGACACCTAGCTATATATATCACTTACACCGACCAATTTTGCCACTGCAATTGCGACACTCTAAACATGCCTTACAGATGTCCAAAGCTGATGACAACAAATAAACTAAAACTAAACCCGGATAAAACAGAATTCATCTTGCTTGGTAACAAATCACAGCGAGAAAGGTTGGCTGCTTATTTTGCTGTTGATATATTAGGTAGTGTTATTAGTCCTACGGTCAAAGCTCGTTATTTAGGGGTTATGTTTTATTCAGGTTTTTCCTTCTGGAGCGACGTTGCATAGGTGTGTAGAACTTGTTTTGTGGGTCCTTAGAAGAATCAGGCGTCGTCTCACCGAAAACATAGCAGTCACCGTCGCAAATGCTTTAGTCAGCAGCAAGCTTGACTACTTCAATTCTCTTTTTCATTCCTTACCCTGTCGTGATCTTAAAAATTACAACGTGTCAAAAATTCCTTGGTCCGCATAGTCAAAGGTTCATCTAAGTTATCCCGTATTACTCCTGTTCTTAGATCTCTACATTGGCTGCCCGTCAGGCATCGAATATACGTTTCAAAATAGCATCTATTATTTAAAAATTTCTACACACTGGTGTCCCCCCATACTTCAGTCCTCATTTGACACGCTACACCTGCCAAGTCAACATAAAGCAGCCCTGACAACCTGTACCTTCATGTTCTTGCGTACAAACCTAGCGTAAACAAGTCAGAAGCATCCTTTCACAACTGTCTCAGCTACTATGGTCCTTTATTGTGGGATTCGGTAGATGGCGCCACCACCTAATGGGATCATTGATCTGTAACAAGTGACTGTGGAAGCTGGTCTGGTTTTGTTGCGCCCATTGACCTGAAAGAAAACGCATTAGAATTTGTTTAACCGAAAATAAGCGAAATAAAAGTGTAAATTGAATTGAATAGTAATAACGGTTTCGTATTGGCCAATGTTTTACATACACATAGTGCACTGTACATGTTCTTAATAAATTAGTGTGGTACACAGTCCATGAAGATGAAACATAGACTATCAAATCGTTCAGATTACAGCATAATTTGATTATATGTTCAACTTTTACCAAATGCAAGGAAATGCTTGTTTTATGCATGCTGAAGCATGCACCGTATATACTCGCGTATAAGTTGCACTCGCGTATAAGACGCACATGTATCCAGGACCAATAGACCAAAGCCTGCTATCTGTGCCAAAGACACGTACGGCAACCGTATTATTATTATAAGAGTAATCGTTTGTGTTCAGTATATGATTGTGCAAATCTGTCAATAATTGCTTCTGCATCCAATTCAGCTAACAATTCCTTATCAATGGATAGCAACATGTATGATTCCAGGTTATCCCCAGACAGTGAATTTCTTAACCTTGTCTTTATGATCACTAGCTTTGAAAATGTCCTCTCATATTGGACTTGAGTAGTGTGCAGATGACTTTATAAAGTTAATAAATGTGACTTCATGAAGTCTGTTGGATGCCCCCATTTTTAATATATACGCTGGGTAAGTACTGCAAATTTTACAATTGTTGCAACTGAAATCAATATTCTCACCATAGTTTTAATATATCAAAGTTTGAAGCAAAAGAAAACAATTGCCACTTGACAATTGTTGATTTGTGGAAACAGCATAATAATTCCTTCCAATGCTTCATCTTCAAGACCCTTCTCTGTAATAGTTTTAAACTTTGCTGGATCCAGGCAGGATAAATCTTTAGACAATTGTTTCTGTTGTGCAAAGCGTGATTCTTAATAACTGCACAATGTGATCCATTATTAGGTTGAATACATTTACTCAAAAATCAGTTAGATAATCTGAGGAATTTCCTCCATCATTAATAAACTCATCTGTTATTCTTTTCTTCTTCCTCTGCCTCTTTAGTATTACATGTCGATGTTGTTTCCAAAGCATCAATGTTTGATTTTCAACCATATTTATCTGTGAAATCATGTCATTATATTTATTTACTAATTGCAAAGCCTTGCTGTGAACGTTATCAAATATTCTTGTCTGTTCCTGCAACTTTGTTGTAGTTGAATCTACCAAATTCCACGCAGGAAACATATTTAAGCTACTTGTCTGTGCATAACTTGATGACTGGGATGTAGTTTCAAATATATACAAATAAGTAAATGCTTTCAATATAGATTCAAACTTTATAAGACTTTTTGCATCGAACGTGTCTGAATCTTGTATCATTTATAAGCAGGTCAGTAGATTTATTAAAATACTGCCAGCGGCATCATCAAAACGTCCCAATATAATTGTTGCTGCGTTAGACATTTCTGACCATCTGGTCTCACCAATTAGCTTAATTTAGCTGTTTAATTTTTTCTTATCCTAGAAGATTTCCAACAACTTCTATCCATACAGCCATTATTTTGTATAATTATTTCACAAATGTTCGTAAATTCTTGATCAAATTGAAAACAGAAACTGCACTAACACAACAGTTATCATCATCTTCAAGACATGAGCAGAGCACCATGTATGAACATGTTAATCGGTCACGTAAGCAAATTTACTTTGTAAACGATTATTGATTTTGGTAGCTTGGAGCGCGATCTGTGCTAACAGATACACAATTTTGGGATCAATTTTAAGATGTTGAAATATTTAAGTCAACAGATCAACAAGCCCCTGCCCTGTGCCATCATTACTTGGCACGACTTAAAGTAGTCGCTTACAAATAACGCGTTTAAACACATACCGAATATTAATGCTAAACTGATCGATGGATTAATTAATTATCTTATGTTGAAACAACCCGAACAGAATAATATTTTGCTTGCGAAACTTCCTGACTTATTATTCCTTGTATCAAATTCTTCATAATTTGGTTTAACATGTTGATGGTTGTTTTACTCTTGTATGTCCTCCGGCGCCTTTACTTTGAGCCTTTCCTTCAATCCTTTTTCTTCTAATCATCAGATTCTTGGTGTAGACTTGTTTTCCACAACAGAGACGTCAGCTGTCACAATTGGCTCATATTGTATCATATACTACACTATAGCTAAACATTTGCCATGATCCAGAACTGCTCTGGTTTAATGTGTCTTTCCTTTTAATTAGTGATGCTGCAAACATATGTCTTAAGTGCCATCATTAATAAAACTGACAAATTACTGAACATTTCTCACATGTGTTGTCGGTTCTTATAACGTCAAGCTTTGGCTAATACGCCTGTAGTCAAGTACAGAGGATGATTGATTACAAGTGTGTTGGCAGACAAAATAGTAATAGGCCTCCAACCCATAGCTGATTCCTGCCTTTCTTTTTCTTGTCGCTTTTTGGGTTTCAGTGATCCAGATTTATGTTTTTTTCGCCATGGTGGTAGGGATAATATTTCTGAAGAATATGTTCAGCAGTCTCTAATTCGTGCAACGCATATCGCTTCGCCCTGAAATGTGCGAAATTTAATAGAAATTTAATCAAATGTCATTCAGTTATTGTGGAAATAACTAATTAAAAAACTATGTGGTGAAGTTGAATATAAATCAATTACACAACAAATGAATAGCAAGTCCGAAAACCAGCACATCGGCCTAAAAACTACAAAAATGTATCACATAAGAAATTATCTGGAACTTCAATAAAATAATATATACATAATATTTCAAGGTCTCTCTATACAAGGAGGTGGTGATACCCATTGTGCATTTACATAAATGTAGAATAATATTAAATAATAGAATAAAATATATATTTAAGAATAGAAGGAAAGAAAAGACAGACGTGAACGGTCTATCGCGAGCACAGTCTTAATATCATTTGACTGTATTTCAGATGTTTTCTCCGAATTAGTTCTGAGCTAGAATGGTTCAACAGAATTTTCTTTTAAACACATTTATTGACTGATCATAAAGTTTAATGTCCTCGTCCAGCTTCTTTTATATTTTGGACCTCGGCATAAAAACTAAGCTCGATGAGTACTTGATGAGTACTATATGTAAGCATGGATCACAAATAGGTCTTGTATAATGACTATTTGTAGGCAATGCATAGAGAGTGTGTGCTTGATACGTTTGAGGGTACAAATTTGTACATAAGAAGTCAAAGTTGTAATTTGTACAAATCAACCAATTTAAGGACACCAACGTTTTTTAAACAAGGGCAATAAGTGCTCATTATAACTGGCCTTATTCATAATTCCCAAGAATAGTCTTTGCATGACCTCCAGTTTGTGGATATGCTTCTGGTATGTATTTCTCCATAATAAGATGTCCTATGTTAGGTATGGCTGTATTCGTATACTCAAAGAGCCTTTTGGGGGCTTTTATCAGCAAAGTAAACTATGGTAGCGTCAGCAAAGATGACGTGTTTGGAGTGCATGGTGGACGATGGCAAGTCTTTCGTATATAGCATTAATAACAGAGGCCCAATAACAAAGCCCTGTGGTACCCCCATTCAGTACATATTTTATGTCTGAGTTATGTCCATTGTAACTGATGTGCTCTTTTCGCTGCCATAGGTAACTCTGAAGCCATTCTAGATATTTACCGCCTATTTTACAATGGCTCAATTTTAACAATAAAATGTCATGATTGAGATTATCGAATGCCTTAGAAAGATCTAAATAGACAGCTAAGTAATCTTCCTTTTTATCAAGTGATAAAAGTACATCAGATATAAGTTTTGTCAGTGCATCAATTGTGGACCGCTTCAGTCTGAAGCCAAACTGGACTTCATACAATAGCTTATGCTTTTGTACCAAACAATACAGCCCTCTATGTACAACCGTTTCAAATATATTGGGGATATTCTACAGTATTGATATTGGATGATAATTTGCGAATTGTTCCTTATTTGTATCCTTGTATATGGGAATTACTTTCATTAGTTTCGTTGCGCCCGGGAAAGTACTTTGTTCAAGTGACTTGTACACAAGTAATGAGAGTGGAACAATGCATGTACCGTAAACCCGTTTGAGGAGAGACATCCTAATTCCATCATCAACTTTGCTCTTCTTTGATTGAAATGAATTTATTGGGCTTATAATTTCACTTGTATCAGCGGGATAAAGAAAACAGAATGTCTGTTTGGTGCTCCTTTAACATAACACGCTGACACATTCCTTGCTATTGGAATTACTTCACCAAATTGTTTTACGATGTTTGAAAAGTAATGGCAGAATTCATTGGAAACTGTTTGTTTAGTAGTTTCCTTGCTGCCATTGACATTAAAGGCGTCCGATAAAGAAATGTTTTTCATTTGAGCGTCCAATTAAAGAATTCAGCACTTTCCACGTTTTACGGATATCCTTTCCATGCCGTTGAAGTAGGTTTGCACAATGTGTTCCCTTTGCTTTTCGTGTAATGATATAATAACTATTTCTGTAAGTAACATATTTTTGTATGCGTCACTGCCATTCCATTTTCCCCCAACACATTTTCTATATAAGGGACTGTAGGAAATATTAACACCGTCCTGGTTATTTCACTCCAGCGTGTGTATTGCAGTGCATTGGATATTTTCAAAATCTGTTCATCAACTATTGATCTATGTTTGAAAACCAGTTTCTTTATTTGTACAAGATTGCTGTTTTTCCGTGCGCAATATGATTGGGAAATGATCAGATATATCACTGATCAATATCCTTGAATTTAAATGATCATATGTGTCACTTTAAACATTATATTTTGTCTATTAGCATCGCACTTGTAGGCCGTGTAAAAGTCGAAAAAATAGCTTGTGCAATAAATATATTTTGTATGTCCGATATAGTTGTAGCATTTATTAGCCTTCATATTGTAACGTATGTTACTTATAAACAATTATATGTTGTAGTGGCCGAGTGCCACGAGTGTAGACATCGGTCTATATATCTTGAGAATAAAGAGTTCTGTTGCACCGTTCTAAGATGACCGTTGTGCTTTTGTGTATGTGCACCTAAACACATATAATCTAAATTTTTATCAGTGCCAACTGTAACATCAAAAGTTCGCACAATTTTGTTAATATTGCATCAAAACCTGAAATTGATTCTTTTTCGTTTACGTTTGAGAAACGGTAGATTTCGGGTTTTATAATTAAAATTCCGTTTGTGGCGTTTCGTTTCTATTTCAACGATAACTGATTCAAAGAGTCACCCTCAATATTAATAGAAAGATCATTTCGATGTAGAAAGTTATATTTGTCCGCTAAATACACACAGCCACACCTCCCTTAGATAACACGTTGCGATTCCTTTGGACAAATGTATTACCAACGACACGGAATCTGTCCACGTTTATGTCTTTGAGAAAGATTTCACACAGTAATATGAAGTCTACATTAATATTAATGTCCTATTCCTATAATGTCCTAACATTAATGCGTGTCTTTCAGTTGGTCAAATTTTCTGGATACGCTATGCATATTTATTTGTATTATTTATACGTCATGCTAATGGTAAATAATTATTTATATATTCTTAATTATTCTCGAAAATGAAATTTTCTTACTAAAATAATGATTCAACGTAAATTCTAGTTACGTAATTATAGCATTAATAATTGTATGCCTTTGTGTGACTAAAAGAAGAATACCAAAAAAATCATCCCGTACGTAAACAGTTGGGAGTGGGGTGTATGGCCAATTAACATATTGTCTAATGTCTAATGGGACTCGCTTCCTCAAGGGGCCACTGGGCCCACTTGCCTTAAGGCAAGCTGACACCGAGGCCAATCAGCTACTGTATATATGATAATGATACAGGCAGCCTGTTAAGTATGATGACCGGTTTCGCCTGTGACCTTATAAAACAAGCCTAACTTGGAAGACAGGAAAGGTAGGTGGAGTGCTCTTAGGTGGAGTCAATTAAGGTCAGACACCACTGTTTGGAATGGTGAATAATATATAATGGCTGCTGCTGGATTTCTATAAAGTTTCCTTTTTCTTTAACACAGACATACGCAATATTAGTATGCACTTATTAAAGATATTATTATAAATATTCTTGGATGAGACCCCGGGACCTTCAAGAAAATCCCACTATGCATAGGATTAAAATTCTAATCTTCCGAATTCAGATTTGGAAAATATCAAGAAACGAACATTAAAACATTCGCATAAGAATTACACGAATGGAAGATGAGCAATGTTCTCTTCATACTCCAGGAAAATATGACAGTACCACATCCTGTCTGAACGACCTTCACAAATACTCCAACTTATCTAATTAACAAACTAAAAGTAAAGACACGTGGACACACATTAAGGTCGACAACTGGAACATCTACCCTGGATGATCCTTTCACCAGAAGAAAGACATTTGCGGATGGGTCATTAAGCGTTAGTGAACCTGAACTGATGAAGAATATCAGAAATATCCAATCAACTCCGGTCTTCAAAAAAGCTTTAAAGACCTAACTTTTGAGAAATTTATAATATTTAAATTTAATATTTCGCATATATCCAGTTTGTGAAGTGCTTTTGATAGCCAATTGGCTCAAAAATGCGCTATATTAAATTAATAATAATGCGCTATATTAAGTAGAATATGTGTGTTATTTTATTATTGATTAATTGTTTTCCAAAGTATGTACCTTTTGACACAAATGGTTTCCAACATAGCTCTTCTGGGACCATTCAAATATGAAAGTATTTTCTGAAAAACGCCCCCACTGTCCAGAGGCCTCCAATAACTATAGTTTGGGTCTAGGGTGAAATGTTTTGGATGAAAAACTCTACGAATACGTTATGATGCACGAACTTCTCCAAGAATTTAATACAAGTAATATTAATTGACTATTTAAACATTATGATACCTTTAATGATGATGATCGATATTTTACGGCCACTTTTGTGCACATGCAAGGCTAAATGGGCCGAGCGACCTCCAAAAGTAATGAAGCGAGTCAAAGCTGAAACAGCTTTCAGATATGCCCACGGTGAGATACAAACTCGGGTGGTAGTGATCTGTGATTCAACGCGCAACGTTAGACCATAGAGGCGCCCTGAGACGCTATACTCGCCCAAAGCACGATCGTGGTGTAAGCTTCCTATCTTACGGAATCCACTTTTTAAAAATAGTTAATAGACCAAATTGAAATATTGTACATGTATTAGGAAGGTGATACATTCTAAAATTAATCATAAAATTGAAAGTGAGGTTTATGTTAATTATGCAAATTAAGCTTGTCTTCTTTAAATGATTTATTTATAATATTGCTTAATTTCTTGACATAAGACAAGAATAAGACACGTAGTCAGTAAATAAACATAGAGAACTAGACCGTATCCGAATATATTCGATATCTAAATAAAATGAAATGATAGAGTTAATTGTTTATCCTTGGTATTGGTCACACCTGGAATACTTGGGATAATACATAAGGTCAAGTGGCGGCTTTCTGGGGAAACATCACCCAGACAAAGGTTTGGGATGAATTTGAACCCACAACTTAGAGGTTTGCGGCGCTACTTCGTTTACTAGATGTGATAAAGTAGCTTTGTGCGCCGTCAACCAAACAGCGAACTTTACTTTCAGAAACTGCTTCTTATATTTACTCCAATAGTATCAATATTCTGGTAAATTTTTAAACTCATATAATTATGAACTCTCAAAACGTATATGTTGTTAACCTTTGTCTGTCCAATACCAAGGGCTCCAGTATCAGTCATCGACCTTAATCATTTGTTTATACTACGTCATTCTGTTCTTGCCACCATTTGAGGACACTACGGGGTCTTTTGGCCCCGCAGTACTGTGAAGTGTGATAGCTTGGCTAACAACGTGTTGGACACTTAATCAGAGTTCCCAGGTCACTCAGTCAGATACTATTGCAGGTGCCAGTGTCTCGGCTCAAGTCATATGGTGGTTGTACGTTTAGTGTTGCAGCCCCCACTTTGTGGAATAGGTTGCCGGGAGATATTAGAAATGCGTCATCTCTTGAAAATTTTAAATCCGTTCTAAAACACACCTGTTCAATGTCGCTTTCACAGATAAATAATAATTATATATTAAATCTCATATAGGCTTTTATAGACATATTATTTGGGTGTATTATTATATTACTTGTACAACATCTTTGAATGGCTCCTGCTAGTAAGGGCGCTTTATTAAATATACATTATTATTATTATTATTATTATTATTATTATTGTTGTTGTTGTTGTTCCTGGCGCTGCTTTTAGAAGTCTACACGTGCTTCGGTCCACTTAGCCGTTAATACGAACGTGACATGTTCACACACGAGCGCGCGTGACAGACTATGTCGAAGATGTTTCTTCAATGGCCAGGTATAATTGCATGATCCTGGAGGTCGTGAAGGGATAGATTTACAAAATCCCTGTATAGCTAAGAGACTGTTGGTCTCGGTACTCTGGTTACATTGTACATTTAATTAATAAGAATTAACCTCACCGTGTTCTGTTTTTATCTAGATAACTGGACAATTAATGTTTAGACTTATTAATCTAATTATATACGTACTGGTAAATACTGGATCCACACACTGGCTTGATTTCTCCAGTAACGACTCCCCCTTCGATGAGTGGGTGTGTTTCTTGGTCAGCTTTAGCCCTTGTTACACCTCAGACTTACGACAAACGAGCGATTTTTTGGGCAAACATAAAACAAACCAGGGATTAGTCAGATTCGAACCCACAACCTGGAAGTTTGCAGTGGAATGCTTTAACAGAATTAAGCGCTATCAGAACGCCCTACTCTGCCTAAGGATTTAAGAAATGGAATATAGAATATGGATTTCGGCCTTGCTCAAGTCAGGATCCCCATTTAATGATCTCTATAAAAAAAACAATTGTATTAGATTGTCATACGGGTGAGGTAGATGTGTTACTGTCTTGGTTTTGCTCGTGGTCCTGTGACATCTAAGAACGTACAATTTGAATTATGACAACGATTAAGAACTAATAACCAAATATTGCAAGACCTCCATTAAAATACAGTAATCATCCCAAAGATGTGTGAACTTCTTTAATTATAAAACCTTATATTATCTTCCCTTCGAGTAATGCAACGGATTTATATTGTTGCGCCATACTTCTCTCCGCATTAATATATGATGTGCAGTGCCGGATCTAGACTTGATTAAGCGATATCAATCTTGAAAGCCCCTTAATTAATTACTACAAATTTACCTTAGAATTATTAAGGTCTCACAAAGCTCTCAGGTGTTTCTTTGTTGTAAACCTGAACATATTTATTTAAAATATCACTTTTAAAAAGAGCAATTTAATTACATATCATGTGGCAAATGCGTTTTGATTAATTAAGACATTGCTTACAGTAATGATATATTAGCCCGATTTAAAAACCATGCACAAATATTTGCTACACAAGACATTTTAAAAACTACAGTACACATAAAATGCTATGTAAAATGTTAAAAGCCACATCGATTTCCAAAATTCTGCGATGTCCCTGCGAATTGAGAGGTCCTAAGATTGTTTAGCTTAAGCTGATCAGCACAGCCTCTATGTTGGAGTGGTTGAGACTAACTCCTTCCCCATGCACCACTCACAGGAGAGCAGTACGGAAAGATGGAGCCGAAATACCGTGAGCGTGGTCACTGCCAGAGTGTTTTACGTCCTCGGTGGATCTTTAACGTCCCCCTTTATTTTAATAATTCAGTGGTGACGGCAGCGCCTTTTAACGTGGTCAACCACCCACGATCTTGTTAGCCGAGAAATTAATCTCTGGAAAGGTTTTGACCTCTTGATGGGATCGAACCTTTGGCCCTTGGCGTCAAGTGTCGGGGTTTTAACCGGTAGGCGACCGGGGCTCACTACCTTGATGCCAGTCACACCTGAGACACACCTCATTTCACCCATCACCTGCCCCGAATCCCTGCCGTGAACGTGCCTGGATATTCAGTGCGCTATTACATCAGACAATCTGGGTGTTGGAAAAACATGTTTCAAGGAAAACATTTCCGTTTGTTAGCAAATATTGGCATGCCATCTTTACACGCTGCTTTGAGGATAGTTCAATATTTGGTTATTTTCCAGTGGACTTTATTCAACAAGCAGGTAAATGATATGCCTGATTCGTTCATATATCGGTGAGTTGTATTCACCAAATAGGAAAAAACACATTTCATCTAGTCTATACGCTGAAGAAAATCAATAATGTGAAACATCAGCTGGTTTATTAAAGCCCAGCTGGGGGCCAATGTTCTATTGTCACAGTCTCGGTGCATGAACCTCATTTGTTATCGTGCTGCTGGTAAGGTGAAGTGTAATTCATCGAACATCGTTGTGGTGAATTAATCATTTGTTGATATATAACGGCTTTGTTAATTAATGACAGGTGTGATTAATAAAGGCGCAGCCTGGTAAACAAACCACACTTGGAAATATGTTGTTGAGAATAGATAAACAATTCTAATTATTGAACTAATTTTCCTCATAACATGTTTCATATTTTTGCTAAATGTGGGTTTATGATCCGTATGACTTCTGACATGAAGAGAATATAACTTTTACAGCAGCAATTTGATAAGATTACAGAAATGAAACCATTTAACATAAAACACAGCAAATCCTATTGTTATTATTTTAGTTTAGTGTGTTGAGTATGTTCAGCAATATACAATTAGACTACAACAAAGATAAAAATGTCAGAAGCATAATCCTAATGGAATTTGTATACAACACACACACACACACACACACACACACACACACACACACACACACACACACACACACACCACACACACACACACACACACACACACACACACACACACACACACTATATATATATATATATATATATATATATATATATATATATATATATATATATATTAAAATGCAAATATACAGATTCTATTATTATTATTTTAAAACTTCATGCAACAATATTTTCACATAGAATTGTTTAGTGTAATATTAATATCTACTTATTTCCATGTGTGAGTGTATATATATATATATATATATATATATATATATATATATATATATATATATATATATATATATATCAGACATTTGTTGTTTTCCAATGTAGATTGGCTTATTATAACTGTTCCTATTCATTTAAATCATAGTTAAATGCTCGTGTAAATATGGTTCACAAGAAACCAGGCATAATATTTCATATATGTCTGTGTATGGATTGCCAATTCATTTGTTATCATTGACTATAAGTCACTCTTCCCGGACTAGGATTGGTAGAGGAGATGAAATACTCTTGATTCTTATCACTATCCACGTGTTTTACATCTCCAGGGGATCTATTACATAAAGATCACTCACTTTAAAAAATATATTATTATTAATCATAATTATTAACTTGCTAGTTGGTTAGTACAACAGGTAAAACATGTCTTCATATTTTAAGTCAAACTCTGGATTGACATTTTGTTTTGCAATCTGAACAGGAGTCAGACTCACGCAACTGATATTAGAATGTAATTCAAGTATGTTGACATTGTGGGGGATCATGGCCGACCACACATTGAAATATTACATTTGCATTAAATAATTTATTGTGTTGAATACTACCCCTGAGGTTTCAGCTATTTAATTATTATTCAAATGCATCTAGAGGTTCATTGGATACTAGATCCTAGAAGGTTTTCAACTAATATTTAATGATTTGTGATATTATAACAGTACATACTCTTCAACAGCATTTAACCAAAGAACCAGATGTCAGAGTCGGTGGTTATTCATGGGGTGCTGACCAATTGAAATCAGGAAAAGCGCATTTACTTAGCGAGTGATTCAGGATTGGAAGTCATTATCAGAAAATGTTGTCACAGCTAGCACCCTAAACTTTTCAAGTCTGGGAAAGTACTAGAATGTTGTACAAGCACGCGATGTGTCACAGACTGTGTCACAAGTATACCTGTATGTATAGTATATAAAAAGTAGACGAGACTAGAATACTTAACAGGCACTCATCCTAGCTTTTATTCCGTACTATGGTATCCACATACTGTATTTGTATAGCACTTGTATAGCACACACTCTTGATTAGATGTTAATGTCTATATGGACCATGTCCAGGTATTTGGTTTGTCTATAACGCTTTGCAATATTTGTGGCCCTGACATTGCGAGGTGATCAGAGGTGAAACTCTCGTGAAGATTTCTGAAGACTCACCTGTTCAAGGTTACATTTTTGTTTTGGTAATTAATGTCCACTGTTGAAGATGACTAAATCGGTTCCGTTGAAAGGTGTGTTATACTAAGAATGTTATATTAAGTTTATACTGTTATTGTTATTGTTGTGACGTCCATAGAAATTAAGTTAGACAAATAATTTATAATGCTAATTTTGTTTGATTAATTGATTTTCTTTTGTTTCATGATCGATGATAATGAAACAGAGATAGCACGCGAAAGCGCAGGTACTTAATTATTTCCAGTCACCCAGTCTGGCCCCTTTTATTGAGTGGTTGTTCATAACTCTCTGGAAAAGTTTCGACCTCTTGGTGGGATCGAACCTGTTATCCTTGGCACCAAGTGCCAGGTGCTTATAACCGCTAGACTACCGTCTTATTAACCGTCTCAGTTATTAAAGATATTAGTGCTATATTGTGCACCTTATCTAATCTATATTGCTTAATTAATTTTACATTGTGAATATATTATATTTACTTCATGTACGTGTTAGAAAGTTGGGATATTGATATTTTACTCTAAGGAACGTGTGACTGACACAAAGGATGACATATGAACGAGAAAAAAGTTATCACAGATTATTTATAAAAAACAAATTACATATAATGGGGGTTGATCAGTGATCGAGAAGTGACTTCACAATAGTAATTATAATTATATGTATATTGTTCTGAGCACTTAGAAATGGGTAAATTTTATACTTAATTAAATTGGACATTATCTTTAGATTGATATATATCTATTTGATTATATTTATTTCATTACAGGTTGGACATATTCCTGATCAAATATTTTACTAAATGTTTTTTTTAATAATGTGACGACCACCACGAACCAATAATAGATTTTGTTTATTTTTTAAATAAAAACAACAAAACTATTCATGCAATTGCGGCGGCCCGGTGGTCAAGTTAAGACTTATTTCAACTGGAGGTGACCTTTGGCTTTACAGAAATGTCCTTTTTAGGCTTTTGTATAGCTGCATCAGCACATATTCAGATATTTGATTAAACAATTTTCAAAATGCAGGGACCACCGCGAACCAACAGTAAAACGAATTTTTTGTTTACCTTTAACACAAGAATGTAGAGTAATTTATGCAATGTCACCTTGTCGTATATTCCGATGGTACAGCCGAGCCACGGTTACCCCCTGCAATGCTACGGAAATCTTTTGTTCATCTGTCATCCTCCCCAACGCCACGTGCTTTTGTTGACAACTATCCACCAATCAGAAAATAGGTCACAGCCTAGAACGAGACTGGCGGATAACTTATGAATGAAAATCCAGCGTGTGACATAAGAGAAACAGTTGTTCCTGAGGTTTAGGGAAGGTTTCTATATTCGGTGGACGATTTGCGGTGGAAGTTCACCATGGCAGTGAAACACGACAAGCCGGTAAGTTGTGGCCGTTTCTGTTCGTGACAATGGTTGGTCTCGTTGGATTTTAGCAAGTCGTTTTCACTTTCTATCTGTACAGTTTGTTCCCGGCGAAATTGGCAGACGATCGCGGCAACGAGATGGAAATTTCCATTATGTCTTGCGGTTTCTGGTAGCAGCTTGTTCTTGAATCGATCCGGCATAGGCTACTCACTAGCTCATCCCTGTTCTGTTTTTTTCCACATTTTATTACAAAATTTATTCAAAGAATTTTAGAAACTATGATGAAAAGGGTTATTATTTCTAGATCTATTGACTATTAGTTTTAATTTAGATCTACAATCCACTGAATAATGGCAATATAATTAATATAAGCATATTATATGAGTCCATCATATGACATGACCATTACATTTAATGATTTATATATATCTTGTCTATCATCTGACGACCATCGAGTTTCTCAACAATTCGTTTATATTGTTATTTGTTTTATGTATCTCTCTCACAGGCGCCTCCGTGGTCTAACTGTTAGCGCGTTGGGTGCTGAGGATGATTGATGTTTTACCGCCACTTTTGTGCACATGCCATGACGTGGTAGGCTAAATGGGTCGAGTGACCTGCTAAGTTAATGAAGCGAAGTCAAAGATGAAACACCCTTCAGCTATGCACACCCTGAGATTCGAACTGAGGTGGTAGTGATCTGTGGTCCAAGGCACTACCAGTTAGACCACAGACTGACAGAGGCGCAGGAAAATGGGCTTAGTCGGTAGCGCATTGGACCAGAGATCACTACCATCTGAGTTCGAATCTTGGGGTGGGCATATTTGAAGGGTGTTTCATCTTTGACTTTGCTTCATTACCTTTGGAGGTCACTTAGCCCATTTAGCGTACCATGTGCATAACAATTGGCCGTAAAACTCAATTAATCATCAGTCATGATTACATGTAAATAAGTATTTGCTATGGCAAGTGAAATGAACCGTGAACTTTTTTTTGGATATAAGTTGAAATAGCTTATCCTTTTATATTCTAATGCTTCGTTTACAGAGTCCCTTCCCTCACCTGTCAGTCTTTCTATTTGCATAATGGGGGCTAAATATATATTGAGGTGATCAGCCACCATCCACAAGATCATCTACCCCTCATTAATAGACCACCATATGTCCTGAGGTAAACCCTGATGGAAACTAACAAACCCATGCAAGAGATTGTGTCTTACAGTGAAGGCCTAGGGTATCAGTTCCCCTCAACTTGACAAGATAAAGGATACATTGGATATTATCACAACCACATTTCTCTGAGCTGGACATGTTACTCTCTTGCAGCATGGCTTTTGGGGAGTTTTGTATATCAGGCACCGGAGAGACTATTATCTATACATGTATGTCTTAGTTTGAAAAGCTGGTTCTCTGAATTTATTTCTCAGATGAATCATCCAGAGATTAGATTCATGAATTCTGATTCTCTGTGTCCTTTTTTAAACACACATTTCATACTTAACCAATCTTCACAGACAATTTTATATGCTTGGACCAAGTAACATTTATCTAGAATTTTCAGTTTGTGGATTTGAATATTTGTGGGATGTTTCCTTAAGGAGTCACCCTTTAGCCATATGCCCTTGGTGTGACCGGTGCAGAGGCTAAACAAAGCAACCACATCAGAAACACATTCAAACACACCTCTGTATATACCTGTTCTATAAATAAAAAATCTGAATGGGAATTTTTAATTTTACAAGATCCTGAAGATTATAAAACAAATTGTTGATTAATTCCACACTGAATGGTGTTTTGGTCTTTGTTATTTAGTGTGTTCAGTCGATTAGGGCAGCAGATGGTATATAGTTGCTGGAGTCAGCCATTGTGTAGATTATTGTGTCACAGGGTGTAAAATATGATGTAGTGTTTCTGCTTTTCTTGACAGTATTAGCTGGGGACATTTGCATTTTAATAGACTATTGTATAAAACTTTAGGGTGTTATATGTGTGTATGTCCAGTACTGGTGAATATCAAGGGGGAAACCATAAATTTGGGTTTTCAAATCTACAGTGAAATAAATGATTTTGTTACTGGACTATATATACACAGTGAGAATCTGTTAATATGGACATCGTTTATCCAGCAAATGCATCTTCCAACACACGATTGTCTGTGATGGATTTAGCTCCATTATAAATGACTCCTTAATGTAGCCAACTCACGTTGTGAGTCCAACACTTCATTTCCCCAACAAATGTGACAATTTAGTGTAAAATGACCTAATACTCTGACAACAGTAATTCTTAATTAACCTGCCCACACGTGATCATTGCTATATCGTAACCAATTACAATCGTCTGACTATACACATGATGCTTCCGTTGCCTGTGACTATCTCATAGCCAATCATAATCACAAATGTGTAATCTTTCCAATGAATAGATCATGGGTTAATCTCATGGCCAAATTGACACAGAGTATTTTTTATAATGTCTGTAATTAACAAAGATCAAAATGATCAATGGCTTCAATGCCATTCCGTAGTATTGTGCAAAGTTATTGAACACAATAAATAAATACACGATGAGATTATTAGTGTCACTGTGTTTCCAATGGATGTTGCATATTATTTTTGTTACATGCAATGGCATATCTTTATAATCTAAAAATGTGTGACACAGACTATGTCACAGGCTCAACATTCTGACATTCACTTTTATCCGACATATTATCATGTGACAAACCTTGTCGGAAAAACAGATTCTGTGTGTGTCTGTATATATATATATATATATATATATATATTACTGGTATTTATTAATAGATTAGATGAATATATACATATTAAAAATTACAACTTTTGTCAGCATCTATTTCTTACAAGGTATTAATACATTATTAGGGGACCTTTCTATGACCAAATGAGAAAAGGGCAATTATAAAAATATTCAGCTTCCTTGTTTCTGAAGTGTTTTGTTTAATGTTTAATCAATACCTTGGATGTTCTTGAAATTGATGACCAGAATTAGCTTATTATGAACTTAATTTAACACTGGCTATTGCATTTGACTTAAAATTGCTTTAACCTTGTGAATTATTAAAATGAAAATTAGGTGCTTTTATTGGCTAGAGTAGATTACATCCTTTTATAACACATTTTTTAATCAACATTGTTCATTGGTGTTTTTATATCACAGCTGATCTGTTGGTTATTAAGTATTCCTCTACAAAATGTACCATGATAAATGTATTGAGGTATTTTTTATATAAATTTGTCAAAGAATCAAACTAACCACTCAGTATCTTAATCAATGTAGACACATAAAGAATGACCACAATAGTTTTGTTTCATCATTGGAAATTGTAACCGTGATAACATGTGTTTAGAATTATATATATATATATATATCAGACATGGGGTCACTTTTGGAATCGGTGGTCAATTCCAATTATGGAATTGAGAAAGTTTCCTAAAAAAAAGAATTCAATCCACAAATTAATTTACGGTTTTTACCACCTTAACACTTACACGTGGTATTGCCAATATACTGGAACCAAAATGAACCAGAACTTTGGTTCCTTGCTTTGTTTTTCGGGCAGAATCCCCAGGCTGTGGGTTATTCAGCACCGTCTCTTTGTTGGAGTGGATGAAAAAATCATCCCCCGCCACTCACAGGGGAGCATTACGGAAAGGAGCCCAAATACCCTGAGGATACCAGTGTTTTACGTCCTCAGGGGGTCTTTAACGTCCTCCTTTATTTTTAATAATTTAGTGGAGACAGCATTGCCATTTAACGTCGTCGTCAGACACCCACGATGTTGTGAGCCGAGAAAAGAAACTTTGGAAACGTTTCGACCTCCTGGGGTGGAACCTGTGACCGTTGGCACCAAGTGTCGGATGCTTAGCCGCTAGGCCACCAGAGTTCGCTTGCTTGCTTGTAGTTTGGGAGTTTCCTCAGTGCCAAACAAGCGATTGCACAGCCTACAGAGCTCACTTTGGTTCCTTTATTGTTTTGTTGTACAGCCTCTATGTTTGAGTGGTTGAGAAACACCTCCCCCACCACTCACAGGGGAACAGTACGGAAAGATGGAGCCGAAATACCCTGAGGGTGGTCACTGCCAGAGTGTTTTACGTCCTCAGGTTTTTTTTTAACGTCTCCCTTTATTTTAATTAATTCAGTGGAGACCGCAGCGCCACCTAACGTGGTCAGCCACCCACGATGTTGTGAGGTGAGAAATTATTCTCTGGAAAAGTTTCCACCTCTTACAGGGTTCAAACCTGTGACCGTTGGCACCAAGTGCTGGGTGCTTAACCACTAGGCCACCGGAACTCACTAGCGGTTCCTTTATATATATATATATATATATATATATATATATATATACATATATATGGACCATGGCACCCTACATGAATGTTTAACCAATTAAAATGGTCTGGATACCGTGGGCTCCGCCCACAAAACTGTGATACCACTACATAGCATACCTGTAATCTATATAGAGATATTGCTATTTAGGATAACCCCCCCCCCATTCAATGTTTAGAATAGGCCTTAAATTCCACAAAACCCAACATTTATGTGTACAACTCTCTTTAATTAATACAGGCAGCATACATTGTGTAAAAGTATACATTAAATTGTTTAACCAACATACATTAAATTCTACACATTACATATTTTATTTACAACATTTCTTTTCCAATCACCATGAATAGTTATTAGTAGGATGTAGGGAGGCTTTTAGCAAATGTTGACAAAACTTGTGTTCTCATTGGAATTGATACTACAATATATCTTTCATAGCAATCAGACCTCCAGTCCCCCATTAATTTTATCATCTCAGCAGGAATGACAATCTGGAGCATAAAACTTGCCCCATCTCTCCTAAAACTGTGACTACACTACTGTAGCCTGCCCCCATCTTTGTGAACTTACCATGTGTAAGTGGTTTAGTACCCACCAGGGTTATGAAATCACACACAGGATCTAAGTAAAAATATTCATTTCAAGGCTCCTACTGGACAGTGGAATATAAACAAATTCTTGATAATTACAAAATACACTTTTACATGGGGAATCACCTAAGACCATCCACCACTTGATATCAACAATTATCTCTATTTATACCTAAAAGCGCCTTCTGGTTAGGCTTTTGCAATTTTTTGCCACGTTAACACTTACATGTGGCGTTACCAGTAAACTGGAACCAAACTGATTCAGTTCCTTATATATATATATATATATATATATATATATCAGATATGCACACTGACCGTGGCACAACATTGTGACACCACCACATAGCATACCTGTAATCTATATAGAGATAGTGCTGTTTAGGAATTTACTGCCATTCAATGTTTAGAATCCTCCCCCCCACCCCCCCAAAAAGGAAATCCACAAATTTACCATTAATTAATTTTTTAATTCAGAAATATTTCTTCCATGACAATCCTATTTGCAATATAAATTAGTCGGGGTAGGTATTCCAAGTAGGTACTCGGAGTACCTAATCGTGCTAAAAAGAGCCGGGAAAAAAATCCTTGGAATTGATAAATTTCATATGGAATTGATTGGAATTGACAAAATGGAATTGACCTCATGTCTAATATATATATATATATATATATATAGACTAATGCTCTTCGGCTGATATAAGTTTGGAGAGTTATGGAATTTACTTCAATTAATTATGTATTAGGGTTGGGTTTTTTCCAGGAAGAAAGATATATTTGTATTTCTTTTCATGGGCCGAAAGGAAAGACATATGTTAGAACAAGGAAATAAGTTAGAAGGTTTCTGACAATACCACTTATTTCTCATCCATGTTCTGTCTACTGGCCTAAATTTATGAGTGTAAACAAAACGTTACCCATTGAAATATATAAAGAGGAGTGATAGAAATGTTCTGAATATCAGTGGTAACTATTTTCACCGTAGACAGTATTTACCGGTAGTGTGAAATCTGGTAGCAAAATGAAAAACTGGTTGTGAGTCCTGATCAGTACTCACGTACTCAAGTCACTTGTACAGAATTATTGTCAAAGAAGTCTGTATGTGTGTCCACTGTTTTGTGATATTAGTGTTTTTTAAGATGATAGTACTATAAGTAGAGTCTGTGGATAACTGATCCAAGATGTAGAATGGCTGAGTTGTCTGTAATTGATTAAAGTTTCCTGTCTTGAAAAGATATCTATGTGTCCAGTGTTATTCATTCTGTATGTGAATATGTTGTCATATTTGCTGTCATTAAATTACAAGTTTTCATATATTTCTTAAGTTTTCACATAAACAAATGCAAGCACACTTACATATACATGATCTTGGCCTGCAACATAATATTGTTACTTGCTGCCCGTGTGTTATTGAATGTTGTCTATTACTTGAGTAAGAACCTAATTTGTTTTACTGAGTGAATCTTTGTTTAACTTTGGCACTGGTCACACTTAGGACTAGTTGCTAAGCGGTACTTCTTAGGAAATATCCCGCAAACCAACTTTTAGATATGTAGTGCAGTGCTCTAATCACAGCCCCATTGGCACAGCTGAAATATTACTTTCTAAAAGTAACTCAGATAAAAGTAAACCGGAAGCAGAATTATTAGGCAAAATCACGACCTGTAAACTACTGCTATTCATTCTTACTTTAAAACAGTCTTATACATTAGAGGACCAGCTAAGAATTAGTGCAGTACATAGAGGGTGCCATTAGAGTACAGACAGCTATATTATGGGAGAAAAACAAATAGTTGTCAGCGTTTGTGGGTTGTTTCATGTATGGCTAAAATGTTTGAATCTTATAATTTCTTTTCCCTAAGGAATAGCCACATGTTTCTATATCCCAGAAGAGAGTGGCAATGAAGTAGAACAAAGCAGTCATTGATTCTACACAGAACATTAATTCTGTGCTTCTAAACCTACGTAGTTGTATTTATTACTCCTAGAAAATGTGACATGATGATAGCCAGATAGTCTGTTATTTGATTCTCAGGTTAGTGATCTAGTATATTAAATGATTCACAGATTCTTGTATTTCAGATACATGTATATATGTTTTATGTTACTGTCATGTAGCCAGGATACCCGGTGCTGGAACAGAGTGATTTTATATGAATGTGGATTATGTTTAATACATGTTCACATCACATGCAGTCACACAGAAGAGAGAGAGAGATGGCGATGTGATCATCAACATGTTTCATTTTTATTGTAGGGGGTATGCTTAAGGCTTTAAGCCATCATTGCTAATAATACAATAAACATATGGTGATGTGAGAAATAGTTTTATGTTAGTCATCTCAGCTGACTTAAGTAATATTATTAATGACTATTCTGGACTGGTTTACTTATGAATAGATCTAGATGTTTTAAAATCTGTGTAAATACTTACCAAAGTCTTGGTACAGCATGTTCATGTGGTCATTTTATTTGACCTTTGTTCAGTCCATATGGTCATTGTTATCTGCACCAGATCTGCTTCAATGATAAATTAATTGTTTTCATTGTTTATGCTAAAGAACAGCTAGATCTACCAGTAATAAAAATAGTACTTTCTTCACCAGTGTGACAGACTTTTTAATACATTGGCAGAAATGTGCACTGTGTCAAATAGTAATGAGCAGTAATTAAGTTGTGTAATAAAGTAGATGATTATTGATTAAGTAATGTTTATTTTATTGACCGTTGCATTCAAGTATTCAACTAAATGGCAAACAAATGTATTGATTAATTTTTAGCTGTCAGAAAATACCTAGTGATAAAGGAAAATTGAATCAAATAGATTTCTGTGATAATGGACATTTTCCCAATGCTATTACATAGACATATTTGCTTAACAGTACTATCAGTGCATCTTGGCTACCGGTGTACTAGTGGTAGTTAATATATGCAGTAAAATGCTGTAGTTTCTTGTGTGCCAGATACTGCATGATGCTTATAGGTTTGGAAGGATTTCAAAAGGGAAATTTAATTACTTTTTTATATTTGGACCTTTGTGCACACAATAGGACAAATGGGCCATTAGAGACCTCCAAGGATAATGATGTGAAGTAAAAGATGTACAACCCTTCAGAGATATCCTGGTCAGAGTTTGAACCCATATGCTATAAATATATGGCCTGTTGTACTATCATTTATGACTTAGGCCACTGGGGCAGTGTTTGGAAGGATTTCAGTATTAGTCATTAGCACAAATGGCTTATTAGCATCTAAACATGGTAACAGATGTAAAATATTATCTTACGAATTTTTAAGAATATTCTGTTTCTAAGTGACGCGTGTTTTCCTATATACATAAAACAATTTCAAAAAGATGCTCTTCATAACTGCTCTATTTGCATAGATGTTATGAGACTTTGGATGTTGAATTACTGATCCAATAAATGTGGTAGGATCTAAGACAGTATAAAACCAGATGTTTAGTATCTTGTCTGGTAATATTTTCTTACAAGTGCTGGATTTATTCCAAGTAAGCGTGAGTTTTGTTTTCTGGATTTTATTAATAACTTGGTCCAGAATGTGACCGGGATAACTGTGTCAGAGTCAAGGTTCTCTGATCTCTAAGGAAGTAAAAATAGACTCTGTTTCTGAAAGAGATACTGGGTTGTCTAGTTTAACAGCTCTGCATCAGGGTTATCCAAGGACAGAGGCTAACGCTTCTGTGTCTTGACTTTGTTCAGCCAATTTCATCCATTTTCTAGAACAGTTAGAATGCTAGCATTAAATAAGATTAGTTATCAGGTAGTTTTGTTTGAACATTTCCTTCCATAATATAGTTCATGCCTTGGACTAATATCTGATATAGTGTCCTCTCCACTGACATGGGGTGATAAAATGTGCTTTGATAGATGGCAAAATTAAAGATAGGAGAAAATGTTGGAGGTTATAATTTTTTTTAATGATTAAAACAGAAATAAACAAGTGTCCACTTCAGTTAAATTTCATATTCTGGAGAAAGATAAAATATTATTATTATTGATCATGGTGGTTTGTGGTATCTTGTCAGCACCTGTTTTATTAGAGTGACCCATACAAGTTATGAACAATAAAAGTTAAAACTACATCAGATGTTAATTTAAAAAACAGAAAACAAACTATTAACATGATGATAAATTGTGTATTTTATTTTTACGTTGGTTATTCCAAAATATATGTAAATAATTTAATTCAAAGTTGGTATGACAGAAAACACTGGATACCCAATATTATTTTAGAACATGATCTTGTTTTTAAACAATAATTTTAAATGTGATAAGTGATAGTATGTGGTAAGTGATGGATATCACATTTCTCTTAAAACTAATAGAAAAAGGTGTTAGTGTGGCCTCATAAAAAGCATTAACTTGATTAAAGAAAGAAAAACACTAATATAATGCCAAAGAAGCCACATATATTGCATTTACAAAATAAGAAGTAAAAAATGGTGGATAATCAATAATTTATGATCCAATTTGAGTGTGGCATCAAATGCATAGAACTATTGTGTTGGGTAAAAATTATGTACATACTACTGGTAGGTTAAAAATGTTCAGTGCCTGTGGGTGGCTGAAGTTATTCAAACTTCATGTGTATTTTAAGCAGTTGTTTTCTCTGGTCCTTTATAAATAGTTTTGTTTAACATTATGAACTGTGCTCTACAAATTGCATTATAATTAGATAGACGCTTAAACAACTATCTTCTCTACATAACTATATTAATATGTAAAGAGGGTATAAACTGTGAAAACAAGTTTTTACCATTTATCTAGATGATGATGATTGAGCTTTTACAGCCACTTTTTTTTTGCACATGGTAGGCTAAATGGGCCGAGTGGCCTCAAAACATAATGAAGCAAAGTCAAAGATGAAACAACTTTCAGATATGCCCATGCTGAGATTCGAACACGGGTGGTAGTGATCTGTGGTCCAACAAGCTACCATTATACCATGGAGGCCCCCTACCATTTAGCTAGAAAAATATATTGTAATATATAGCCACTGTGAGTTTTTATAATAAATATATTGTAATATATAGCCACTGTGAGTTTTTATAATACAAAAGGTAAAGCAAAAATAGATTAAGTACAATGTTTATTGTGAATTTGAAAGTTTCGTGATGAAGGTTGATTAAATATATTCAAGAGTGTAGAGTATAAAAAAGCTGTTTTAAGAAAACCCCTACTGTTTGACATCTTATGAGTGAGTGTTTGGGTTTAGCACTGGTCATATTTGGAGTGTAGAGCTCAGAGTGAGAACACCTGAATGATTACATCACCGATTTATGTGTGTGTGAAATATCTTTCAGTCTAGTTATTTGGTTATTAGGGAATCATCAAAAAATAATGTTCTTCTATTTAAAGGATCAGAGGAAAAGTCAGTCTAAAGATGTGGAATCTACTAAATACCAAAAGCAGCACAGTAATTCTCTATCAACATATAACTCGGAGGATGAGAACCCAGAACGTGGAAACTGGTCTGGAAAATTAGACTTCCTTCTCTCATGTCTTAGTTATGCTGTTGGTCTGGGAAATCTGTGGAGATTTCCTTACCTTTGTTATCAGAATGGAGGAGGTATGAATCGTATATATATCTGATTGTTGTGTAATGAGGACCTAGTTTAATATCTGATGTAAAAAGTCCGTCCATTTAGATTTTTATATAACTACGTTTTTATTGATGTAAATAGCTACACCAATACAACTGTCCTTACACCTAATCTGGTTAACTTTATTCTAGGGGCCTTCCTCATACCATACTTCTTGATGTTGGTATTTGCTGGTTTACCTATGTTCTTCTTGGAACTATCATTTGGACAGTTTGCTGGAGAAGGTGTCATTACTATCTGGAAGGTTTGCCCTCTGTTTCAAGGTATGTCATTAATATAATGTTTATATAGTTTTGTTAAACTGTCATTCGACAACTGTTGTTTCCTTGAGAAGTTGGCAATGTTATGTTTTTGTAATAAAAATCAACTATGATGTTTTAATAAGAATTGAATAAAACGATTTGAGATTACCTGTGTGGTGTTGTTAGTTTTAAATATAACCATGAGCTATAATTGTGTATTACAGGTATTGGATGGGGCATGTTCATCGTGTCCTGTTTTATTGGCATCTATTACAACGTGGTTATTGCATGGACGCTGTTCTACTTTATTGTCTCATTCAACAAACATGTACCTTGGGAAGGTTGTGACAACCACTGGAATACACCAGGTAAGGCAGCATATAGACCTTGATTTGTCTGAGAATTACTCCTCTTCATCTGATGTTCATTAAAACTTATGTAGTGACCTTTGACATGTGCTCTTTTTTAATAGAGCATAAAATTATTATTATCATAGAATGTAGTTGTTTTATCCCTTTCATGTTAGAGTCTTAAGGCTTGTTTGGTTGAAAACCATTACCTTAATTAACTCAATGGGGGTGATGTAGTCCTAGGTACATTCACCACATATAGGTAAATTAGTTACTGTCTTCTGCAGAAACCAACAGACTGAGTAACCACTCTGCTTGATTTGCTAGGTTGGCTTTTTAAAAGGGCAGATGAAGGTTGAGTATTATGTGAGGAGTTAGTTAGAAAGAACACACAAGATTGGTATTAAAGAGAAGATGTGCACCTTTTCATTGTTTATCATTGGTGGGTGTGGGTGTGCTAATCGAAATACATCATTTCTGGGACACTAGAACTATGGCACACAGATGTGATCATTCTCACCAAAGGATAGTGTATAGTTTGTTGATCTTGGAGCTGTCTTGATGTGGTTTGAAACTGAGTTTAGATGGAATATTTGATATATATAATTCAGTTTTTGTACATGGTTCATGGTGTCCTGTGGTAAAGACATCTAGCTCTGCGTTCAGTGCTTAGCGTTATTTGAGTTTATATGATGTTTCATCTGATCATCTTATTTCTCTGGAGTGTAGCCATTTAGTCATATGACAGATTTGATGTGCACAGAAGCTAAACAAAAATTCAGATGTAGTCCAAAGTATACAGCTAAGGATATAAAATATTTTACAATATTGTATTTATAAATTGTTGTAAAATGCTTGTGTGTCATGTGGCATTGCTTTGTGTATTCAATCTATAATGAACAGGACAGTGAAAAAGCTTTTAACATATTTCTAAAAGGTTATTAAATTTGTTGTTGTTCAAACAAACATATTAGACTTGATGAATGAATAACCTTCATTATGTCTTTTGGGTGGGTGTGCCTATGTTGTGATAGACCAGGTTTTCAGACACTGGATAATCGGTCCATTTAGCCTACCTTGTGCACAAAAGTGGCCGTAAAACATCAATCATCAGACACTGGATAAACAGAAGAACTAAAGACCTCGTAATTTTTACAAACTGTAAATAAACATTCCATGGCCCAGTAGTGCACTTGAGATTTGTTAAACATGACTTCTATTAGTTACTGAGAGTCTGAACAGATATATGTATGAACAGGTTAAAAATTGGGCCAATGAATGATTCAGACTTTACAATTAAAAAATTTATATTACTTAGCAACTTATGGTTTTCATCTATAACTTGTAATTATTGGCTTTATTTTGTGCATTTTCTCTAGAAGATGCTGTGTATATAACGTTGGTGATTTTTGTAGGTGTCTTGATGCACTACTCCAATTACATTGTCCTGTGTCAGTGGCTACAAGTAGCCATAGTTCATCCCCCAAGCTGTAGTCATATTCTTCTGCTGGTAACAATAGTCAGATGACCCAATGTCGTGTCCACATGTTGTTATATATGATTTGCCAGCTTGTCTATAATTCATACAATGTTTTATACAAATGTTTTAAGCTGCATAATATAGGTAAAGTAGTATGGTATGTCTTAGTCTCCTATTAGTAAATAGGTTTTGTCATTTATTTAGCATAATGCCTCACTGAAGTGATTGGGTTTTTATACAGTGTGTCCACTGATTATTACCCACAGGTGATACTTATTCACAAACTAAATGATAAATGGTGTGTTTAAAAACTAGCCAATCACAAGTTGTCCATATAGGCCGGTTCTCACATACTGACTGCTTACCACAATTAATTTACCATTTAAATTTTTAAATCAGAAATAGTTATTCCATGACAATCCTACTTGGAATATAAACTACTCAGAGTAAGTATTCCAAGAAGGCACTCAGAATACCTACTCGTTGTAAAAAGAGTGTAAAAACGGAATTGGAATTGACACATTTGGAGTTGATAAATTTTATATGGAATTGGATTTGACTAAATGGAATGGTCTGCTTATAACACAGCGTCTACTACAGGGCCAGAATTTTTCTTCTTCAATTCAGTTGCCCCATGGCAGGTATATTAGAAATGCACTTATAATAATAATAGTATTTTATAGAGAGCCTTATTCAACTGAAATTGCTCTAAGGCACTTAACATTCAAAACACAATTAAAAGATATTCTGAGCTCATACAGATCAAATTTATTTCATACATAATAAACTGGTTTAATATTATAAATACACCAATTAAAATAAATGGGTTTTAAGAACCTTACAAAATATGTCTTTAATTGCTGCGAGTTTAATGTGGTTTGGCAACTCGTTCCACAGCCTGGGAGCTGATGCTCGGAAGGATCTCTAATGCCCAACAAATTTTCACCTGATCCAAAATTATCATTTATTTTTAAATCTACTATATTTCACCTGCCTACTTATAAACATGTACCGTATATACTCGCATATAAGTCACACTTTTTATACTCTGAAATCTATCTTACCATAATTTAGGGGAAAATACGATAATATTGTTTTCAACATTAATACTGAATATATGAACAATAAACAAAAAGATGTGTTTTCTCTATTGTCTTTCAAATCCACACTAAACCCTGATAAGCACCATGATTATTTAATCCAATGCTCTAATTAGTGATGTGATCACAAAGATTTGTTATTACTATCGATAAATGTGAGCGTGTGTAAATGGACCAGTAAATGAGGCCACGCAAAGAATGACACATAGAAGCCACATCAAAGGAAAACAACTACAAAGCTGGAAATTAAATCTACCTCACCATCATTACCAAATAGTTCAAGAAGGGCTCTATCAGCAATAATTTAGATGGCACGGAAGATGATGTATTGTGGGCTGAACAGTATGACAACTCCGACGAAGAAGGCGACAATATATATGATGACATGATGATGCATACACACAGATACAACAGATGTTCAGTGAAGAGTGATGATGATGAATTTTTTGTTTCAAATCAAGTACTGATTTTGGTGCATTTTATATGCTGGTTCAATCCAGAGGGGTTTATTGGTCCTAAAAATGGTTGCGTCTTATACGAGAGTATGTATGGTATTTGGAATAAAATTAGACAAATAGAGAAATGCTTATTCAGCGAAACCCAATCCTGCTTTACTGAGTTACCCATAGCCATTTTGACTCTCACTATATAAATAAAATTTTAAATAACCAAGAATGCATAGTCAGTAAACTGCAATGAATACAGCTTTTAATCGGTGACACCATTTAAATAGGTGGTGTATTGTCTAATCCGAGATTCCATATATGCTGTATGTGTATGTGAATCCGTCAAAAAATGGAAAACATATAACTTTTTTATAAGCGACTACATATGTGATTTCCGAATGCGACAAAACAGAACGCGAATTGGATGGTTGAATCTATATTTTTAGACCCGGGTCTTAAAATTCTGGATTCAACCATCTGATTCGAGTGTCCAAGCAGGCTTTCACAAGAAAAATAGGTCATAAGGTGAGGGGGGTTGTCCGAAACACATGGATACCACAACGTCGCATTACGCATACTGCATATATGGAATCTCAGTTTTAAACCGAGATTCCATACATGGTATACACTATGTGAATCAGACAAAAAAAATTAAACATGTATGGGTACATGCGTAATTCGATATGTGCATAAATCCAGAATTTTAAGACCTGGTTGTAAAATTCTGGATTCAACCATCTGATTCGAGTATCCAAGGCAGGTTTACCCAAGAAAAATAGGTGAGAGGGGTGGCCGTGCATACGGAATCTATGCTTTAGACATAGCTGGCACACACAGGCAGCTTCGCATCGTGGATTATAAGTATAGGTATGCAACAGGAAAAAGGGAATTTTAATAGGTTTGCTCATTAGGCATGTGCACACATGTATTTGGCGAATGGGCAAGTGATCAGCACTAGCCCAACATGAAAATATACTTGCCCCGGGCATCTGGGCAACTGATTTTTCAGGCCCTGTTCTAATACAGATAGTGAAAGGAGCCAGTCAACTAGAAATTGGCCCAGGTAGTTGGGCTCCTTCCGCATATAGATAGCTCAAACACAGTTCTTAACAAATATAATGAAGCAGTATAAAGAGGGACTTCATAGAAATGAATGAGATCAAATTGACTCCAGTCCAAACAAATGAACAAGCTAGAAATTAGTTATTTGTTAGGTACCATTTTGTAGTCAGTTATTAACCTTATTAAAATATATTGATTGCTGACTTAAGGGTTAAGCATTCTGGTCTTTTAAAATATTTATCCATAATTTTTTTTTATCCATTATTTTCTCATTCAAAACTACAGAGGGTTGTAATATATTATATGTTAGGGAGTTGCTGGTAAAATAAAATAAAAATTATCATTTAATGTTTATAAAACCTTTTGGGAATATAATTTTTAGTAATAAATGTGTGTCTTATTAACTAATTAGAATAATTGTTGTTTTTTGTAGCATGTGGCATTTTGGATGTTGAAGGCATAAAGAACTGTAGTGCATCAAATGGAGTCTGGGAAAATCACACATGCAACTATGACTTGGATAAGCCTGAAAATCTTACTACTGATGTAGACCAGCTGATAGATGAACTGCTTAGCACTAGAAAGAATCCAAGTGATGAATACTTCCAGTAAGTTATATCTATGTTATAAAATATATAATGCTGAATTGTATTCAGGCTGACATGGCTCAGGCCATCGTGCTTTTCTTATCTTCTCATTGGTCTTAGTTGAAGAGTTGGTTCATATATCAACAGAATAACATCAAAGTGAACTGAATAACTTAAGTACCAACGTTTTGTTCTTGTAAATTATGCAGCCTAAAATAAAAGAATATCAATTTTAATAACTGCTCTATTTACATATTATTTTGGCAAACCCTGTCTTTGAACTTTATGTAATTAGTCACCAATACAGACAAACCATGCTTTTTGAAGATGTACCTTGAAAGGCTGACTTGTTTTGATATCTAGTGGTTTGGGTTTGTTTGTAAAACTGTCAGGAACAACTGCTTATGTGATTTTACACCTAAAATTGTGACTATGTTAGTGGTGCCTACTGGGAAATGATCAAAAAGTCAAATTCATTTATTTCCCACACGATTTGATATACCCCTTGAAGTTGTTGGGTTGGCATTCTTGATTGGCTGGTAGTTTATGCAGTACTGCAGTTCTGCAACAGAGCACAAGGTTTTGTCATTGGTAGGAATCTTGCCCTGAGATGCTTAGAAAAGCAAATTGGGTTTTTTCTCAGTATCCAAGGGCTTAATATATGCAAAAACAGTTTACTGAGACTGGATTATTATTATTAGTAGACCAATTCTTTGTCACTCAAGGGTGTCATATGTGATATCTTATAGTTGGGTCTCATGAATGTTTTCTTGCCCGCAGAATGATATCGTGCTTTTCATTCAAAGTGCATTACTTGTAGTGGCCTCTGGCTTGAGAGTGAACCAGAAGAAGTATGTTTCAATTGGTATCTTCATGGTGGTCCATCCATGGTCTAGCAGTAGCATGTTGTACCACAGATCACGACCACCTGTGTTCGAATCTCGGTGTGGGCATATCTGTTGGTTGTTTCATCTTTGACTTCGCTTCATTACCTTTGGAGGTCGGTCAGCCCATTTAGCCTGCCATGTGCACAAAAGTAGCCGTAAAACATCAATCGCCATCCAATCATCATGAACTTTAATCAAGTTTTCCCTGCCCCAGGTCTGATTATGTAATATTTTTGTAGTGTCTAGAATTATTGTTCAGTCACCCATACTTCTTGGGTTGATCTGTTGTTTTAGCTGAAATAATTGATAATTTCCAGACTCCATTGTTCTTATATTAAACATTGCAGTTTTAATTTTCCAAGTGACATTGCTCTGGTATGAAGGATGCTGGTATATTGTTAATTTAGTAATTAACTAATATGTAGCAGATAATTTGATTTGTGCTTACATCTTACAATGTGTTGACATTGAAACTGACTGATGTTCAAAATCACTTAGATGTAACTTTTCCAGCATTAAATTAGTTTACTGAGTTTACCCGGAGTTTTAGGTTTCCAACATTTCTTTCAAAATATATGAATTGGAGTGACCTTTATTATAATAATGGCAAATATGAAGCGTATCTGAATCAATAAGACTTTA
This sequence comes from Paralvinella palmiformis, assembly GCA_025642065.1. Lineage (NCBI taxonomy): Eukaryota > Metazoa > Annelida > Polychaeta > Terebellida > Alvinellidae > Paralvinella > Paralvinella palmiformis. The sequence continues at coordinate 158,401 of JAODUP010000225.1, forward strand.
CAATTTCATAAACATACTTCTTTATTAACCCACCAGCAATTAATATTATTATTACATTTGAAAAATTAGTCATAAAACTATGTAAGAGCACTTTTTCAAAGCAAAAACAATAAATGACACTGAATTCATGTAAAAACCAGATAAATATTTTTCATTAATGAGTTTTAGTGAATCTAAAAATTTGAATAAATTGATTTAATGTATTGAAAATCATTGTTAATGAAAACATGGCAAAATGCTAAAGTTGCTCATGAATATCACAGTATCTGATTTACTTTAAGACATTGGGTGATTGTCTGTGATTGTGTGTCTTAACAGCAACTTTGTGCTGGACATTTCGGATGGTTTCCATGATATGGGTGTCATCCGATGGCAGACAGCCGTATCATTGCTTGGAGCCTGGACCTTAGTCTGTCTTTGTCTTATAAAGGGAATCAAGTCACAGGGAAAGGTAACTGTCTTTATTGTAAAGTTAAGATTCAAATATGTTTTGTTGAAGAAATAAATATCAGGATTTATATTGTAGTTTATTAATCCTTGATATTGATAATGACCAGGTTGTGTACTTTACGGCAACATTCCCATATCTGGTATTGCTGGTACTCCTCGTACGTGGACTGACGTTACCTGGTTCAATGAATGGAATCATGTATTACCTGACACCTCAGTGGCACAGACTGGCTTCAGCCAAGGTGAGACATGTAGTTAATTTATGTGTTTGTATGTCTGTCAGCTACATGTGAGCTGGGGTTGGGTATCTTTTTTTTTTTCATCTTTCACTCATTTATCTCTTCTTATATTTATATCCTCATAGTTTCAAGTTGTCCACCATCTTTTATCCTCTGTCCTATCTCATGCCAGTAAGCAGACTAGTTCTGTCTTCTGACACATCTCTTCTCTGTTTTAGTTTAGTTCCAATTCATTTCAGTGTCACTGTGTGTTTGATCTATTCTTTGGGGGAGAGTGGGTAGGGCATGATATTCAACACTGAGGTGATATATCACCTTGGTGTCCACAAAGCCAGCCACCAATTGGTTGGTGATCCCCGATGCAGCAAGTGGTTTTGTTGCATTTGGTTTGCCATCCACCCCACCAGACAGAACCCAGGAGTGGTACCAGAACCATAATGATCTTTTAATTAGTTTTTCTTCATTATATTTTGCCATGCAGGTTTGGGGTGACGCAGCTGTGCAGATCTTCTTTAGCCTATCACCTGGATGGGGTGGTCTAATCACGCTAGCGTCGTACAACAAATTCCATAATAATTGTTTGAGGTGAGTTTGGTTGCCAAGCAAAAGACTGGCAGTATTTCAAATGGCAACTGTAGGTGAGTGACAGTTGCCCTGACAGCCTGTTGGTAAGCTGGCAGTCTTTCTTTATCCTTGCTCATGTCCAGTGTACTGACATTCTTTACTGCAATTGGAACTAGATATAGGATTTGTGTGTCACAGTGACACGTTGCAGCCTGGCTACTGATCAGTGTGGTACAAGACACATATCTTAATGATTTCAATACTCAAATCATCTGTTTGTTTTCTTTTCACTTGACATGTGATTTGCGTTAGAATAATATGGCTGATTTATTTCTTGCCTCAATTAGCTATCATACTAAGGAATACTGTCATGTGGCAGTGTTGATATGTTAGCACTCCAGATGCTTATTGCATCATTGTTCTGTTTGACTGAATTAACCCATTTGATTCTTGCAGTTAACTAAGTTAAGAAGGGAGGCTGATATGCAGCCATTACAAATGGAAGGCGTTGTCATGATATCAAGCTGATGATGTCTTAATCCTGCCTCCATATGATGTTGTATGTAAAATTTAGATCACAAAAGTAAATGTTCTTCTTATTCAATGGCAGCCTCATGTTAATCTGTAGCTGTATAAATATTGAATGTTATGCATTTAAGCTGATGCTGAAGTCTAACTGATCAAGGCTTGAGAACTGTTTTAGGTGTTGTTTTATGTTAATTCGGTAAACCTTTAATACATTTATTAAGATGTTATATTTTGGGATTGTGTTCATTGTTTTGTAAAGTTTAATATTAGAGTGTAATGTGAGTGATAGATGTGTGAAGGGGAAGAGGGGTCATTAATTATCCTCTATCAAGGTCACTAGGCTGCAGCATCAGCCCATTTTGTAATAATGATGAATTTTTCCAGATTAAAGCTGCAGTTGGCTGCAAGAAGCAGTTTCGTCAAAAATTGCATATTTCATGATTTCTTTGTCTACCAAATGAAGTCTTTTACATATTCACCAGTTTTAATAGATTCCCAACATTTGCACAGTTGGTGTGTGCAAATCTTGGCTTTTTTAATATTTTATCAGTTGAAATTATTTATTACACCAAACAATAATTGATTGTTATGTAAGAAGGCTGTCATTTGGTAGAGGAAATTATCTCTAATCATTTTTTTCTAGGAATTATTATTTTATCTAGCATCATATTACCCACCTTTTAAATCAAAATATTTCAGCATATAACCTTCGGCATTATTCAGGGTACCCACAGCACGGAGAAAACAGGGAAAATGACCTGCAGGGAAAACACAGGGATTTTTTTTTAAATACAGGGAATTATTATGCCTTCTTTCCAAATTTATAGCGTAATGGATTGATGGAGGCCACATTACTAAAAAAAGTTCATTCAACATGCAATACACAGGGAAATTTCATAAAAAGTACAGGGAATTTGATTTTTGAAATCCTGTGGGTACCCTGTTATTTAAATTGCATTTTTAATTTGATATAAAAGATGCTGGATAAAGAATATAATGGGGCTGCCTTGATGCATATGTTTTGGACCTCTAAATTAATTCTTTTAATGTTATAATACACTTTTATTATTGCATACAACAGTAGGATATAAAAGGCAGTTATTTAACTGCTAAATCTAGCCAGAGACAGAAAACTTGGTTTGCACTCCATCATTTAAAATTGGAAATATTCTACTTATGTTATAATTATATGAAAATTGTTGATACTCTGTAATACTTTTAATTAGTTTTGTTAATAGTTCTTGCAACTGACACGTAAGAGTGTAAACCATTGCTCTTGTCTGAGGCTTAACAATTATTTGTAATTGCAAGTAACTCAAATATCATGGCCACTAGAGGTAGGTGTAGGCAGCAAGCGATTGTTCTGAAGTACTGCAGTTATTCAGGAAAAAGAAGGTTTTGTACAGTTTTCTATACTTGAAAGAAAATTTTGGTTGTCATAGTGGATTTGTATATAATCTCAAGTTGGCTTTTATCTTTGAAATCATATACTTAGATTAAATGTGTGAGAGCTTTGTTTTATATATAGAGCTGAAACATAACTATTCTATGAATAAAAATGCTAAAATATGACTTGTATTAAACTTCTTGAAATTACTGTTTTACCATACTGATTAAAATAGTTTAAGTAACTAGCTTTGTATTTCATGATAATCATGATCTAAAAGCTATATTTCTTGATAATTCGAATATATCTGAATTTGTGAACATAGTTAGGATTATTATTGGTGTGATTTACTTCAAATGAGGTATGCACCTAAAACAATGTATACCAGTCTTATGTTTGAGGTACACCGTCTGCTTTGGAATATGTTATTATTCATAGCCAATTTCTGTTATATTGGAACAGTTAATCTCAGCCAGACATTACATCTTAAATAGCAGTATAAAATATGTTTTGTTGTCCTTTAGTGTGGGTATGTTTGGGCTCTCGGTGTGTTTTTCCCTCATCTTTGAGACAAAAGATGGATTCTACTACTTGCCTGATGTCTTGTCTTCAGTTGGATGAACTAAACACAAAAGTGTTTTGTTATAAAGCTTGAGGAACATTTTCAGGAAGTTAGTATAATATTCCAGTTTGGGTTTTTCCCAGTTCATATGTGCATGCTATGAAATACATATATTTTGTCTGTATCATTGTAATTCCTACATGGCAAGATGAAAAACACTAGCCATTCACTTCACTGATGAAAAAAGTTTTAAAAGTTTAGTAGCCTTCCCAATTATAAGTAAACTTTTTTTAGTTTATCATTATTAACAATAGCAAAATGGCTTCTGGAGATTCAGACTATTGTGTATGTGCAATGTTCATTGGTTAGGGTATGTACACTTTGAAGTACTTTACTTAAATGACTACAAACTGATCCATCTAAGATAGAATTATATTTTATATCTGCTTATGTAGGGGGTCAGGGAAATGGTAGTGTTGTAATTTACTTCCCTATTTAAATAAGTACATGTAAATAAACATGCCATCTAGAAGAATATGTTTTATTTAATTTTCTTATTAGTAGGATGATCTTCTTAGATTATCTTTGTCAAGTATTGAACACAAATCTTGTTTTATGCACATGTCCATAAGTCACAGTTGTCTGTATGTTCAAGGTTATATTATCCTAATATTCATTTACAAAATCAAAATAATAAATCCTGTATTTTGTATCCCTAATTTCTACTGGAATAAATATTTATAGGATGTATTTCAAGTCTCTGGTTATTCAGGAGTTTGTGAGTTGAGTCAACCTTAATATTCCCATAAGTAAAATTTTACTTGTACCAACAAAAATTAGTAATTAATGGTGAACAAGTTTGAGTATTTGCTTCTGTCCACAAAAAATATTATGTGACAATTAAATATGTGTTTTGCTGTTGTACATGTAATACATGGATGTATTTATTTTGGTTGTGTATGTAACTGATAATAAGTCATGCTGCTTTATGGTAATATGTATAACATTGTATTCTGATGTAATGCATTATTTGAGATATTTCTATATAAATAACTTTTATACAAATTATTAGTTTTTTCTGTTTTGTTAACTTAATTCCGTTGTTATCTGTTATTTTCTTATTCTTTATCTGTGTCTCGGTGTGTATGTTTGTGCATATAAAGATATTATATACATGTATTAATTATATATATATATTCAAAATACATAAATAAAGTTTACATAAGCATTTTTTTCTGATTCCAGAGATGCTGTGGTTGTGTCATTCAGTAATTGTTTGACAAGCTTCTTTGCTGGCTTCGTCATCTTTGGCATAATTGGCTTCATGGCTCATGAAATGCAACTACCCATTGACAAAGTTGCTAGTGATGGTAAGTTTCTTTCATATAAATATCATTTATGATAGTAATGCTCATTGTAGTTTACTGTTCATAAGTTTAGATCATTGTTTGATGAATTTCTTATTTTCAGGTGCTGGTTTGGCTTTCATTGTCTATCCTGAGGTTGTGTCACGTTTACCTGTTTCACCAATTTGGGCAATCCTCTTTTTCTCAATGCTGATTACCCTGGGACTTGGCACACAGTTTTCTGTAATTACCACCATTCACACTACTCTACTGGATGTGTTTCCTGATACATTGAGAAAGAACCGAAGACCAACATTCCTGATTATTGTGATATGTGTTTTGGGCTTTCTACTAGGCTTGACTTGCTGTACTCGGGTATGTTATATATAAACTAAAAAAAAATTGTTAAAGTATGTGTCTTTACACTAAGATAATTTATTGCAATGTGAGGTGTTTTGGTCTGAACTAAAACTTAAAATTACAGTCACAAATCATTTATTGAATAATAATAAGTGGGCTGTCACAATCATATCAAATAGTATTAAGTTAATAAAGCTGTGTTATGTGACCGATTAATAACCAAAACTTCAATGTGGTTCTAGCTTAATTGGGGCTTGGAGTAAGAAGTTATTAACTAAATAAGTATCCGGGTTTGTTTAACCACCTGTAATCTCATTGTTGTCACTGATTATAGCAATTTTTAATAATACAGTTATGTCTACAAATGTGTATTATAATGAGAGGTAGGATTTAATTATTTTATTAGTGGCATCATCTCTGTTTTCAATTTTTTCCTTAAAATTAAGCCACCTGTAACAACAATACATCACTTAACTACAAACTCTCAAAAAATGTATCTAGATTGAAAAAATACATGGTTTAACAATAAATAAGTGCATGTATAACAAATCATAACTAAACTACTTAGTTAGTGAGTGTAGTTAACATGGGAATTTTTGTAATAACAAACAAATGAAACTACCCCTTTACTTCCTCGATTTGAGTGAACAGTATTATTCACCAAAAAATACTGTTTGATGCGACAAATTAATAGAGCTTGAACCCAATGATAAATGTCATTTGAATTATGCTCTACCCAACACTTAGCTGATTAAGTCAGCTTTCATTTTAGTTATTATGAAATAAATACATGGCGATCTATACGACACAACAACATAGCTGTAGATAAACCTTTGACTTCTGTTGTCTGATTAAATACACTAAAGAGTGTGTGGTTGACTACCGTATATACCTGTGTATAAGTCGACCTGGCAGATAAGTCGAGGTAAATTTTTGACCTTGTAATTTTTTCCTCAGGCATATGCTCACCGTATAAGTTGAGGTCAAGTACTGTAATTTTCCATCATTTTTTTTTGGGGGGGGGCTGGAGCACGTTATACACCAGAACTAAATGTGTCCATTTAAAAAAAGAAAAACAATAGAAATCACTGCTCACAATTGAGACAAGTTTGTTTATTAAATACAACATTAAAGTAATTATGAAATCTGTATCACTCCATCATACGCAGAGTTCCAGCTGCATACCAAGGCTGCCTGCATTTTAGTTATTACCTTATTATTTATGAGAACACACCTACAGTTGTTTTCATTCATCTGTTGAATGGAATAATCAGCTTTTGGCAGTCATTCCTGAAGGGTGTAGTATTTTTATGAAATTTTACATAAAATACAGGGGGTGCTTCCGTGGTCTAAAAGTAGCGTGTTGGATCAGATGTTACTACCACCGTGTTCGAATCTTGGCCTGGGCATATCTGAACGTTATTTCATCTTTGACTTCGCTTCATTACCTCCGCAGGTTGCAAAGCCTACCACGTACCCAAAAGGGCCGTAAAACACAAATCATTATCATCAACACATAAAATACAGACTGGATATGAAATGGCAGCCCAGTGTTGAATAATGACCTCAGTACAAAGGCGACTAAATAAACAAGATCATAGGCTGTTAATTTGTTATATATTAATTTTTGCATTTGATATTTTATGCTTCTTTATGTTTTTATTTGAACTTATTTTTTAGGGAGGAATGTACATGCTACAGCTAATAGACAACTATGCTGCTACATATTCCTTGCTGATAATTACACTGTTTGAGTGTATTGCTCTCAATTATGTTTATGGTAAGTTAAGTGTTTTTATTTGTAAACATTGTTTGTTTTTAAACCAGTAGAAAACTGATATTGATGATTTGTTAGTGCTTCAATGGACCAGTTGCCAGTTAGATAAGTTTTCCCAACTGTTAGCTAGGTGTAGCACCGTTTTTGCAATATCCAGTGAGGTTGGCCAATGAGAGACTTTGAAAAGAACTTATAAATCCTACAATTTAGATCTAGTATGGAATATATAGGCAGATATCTACCTTTTTCTCACCAGACCTGCTCCACATATACACAATATAGGGAATAACATGAGTCTGAAAACCGGAGTTTTACTAAATATTCCCACGGCCCTGTTTATAATGGAAAATATATACAGTAGATCCCAGAGACAATTATTAATCACCTGTTAACATCAATGACATGCACTTAAAACGAAATGGAAATACATTTTCTAGTAGCTTAAATGGTATTCTATTCAAAAAGAATAGTCAATCATAAACAAGTTTTGGTAATTGGGAGTACCTGGCGGATTATTACAAGGCATTTTCAATGTTGTTGATCCATCAGTTTGTCAAACCACATGCCATTAGCCTAGAGGGCTGTCAGAGGCAGTTTAACAAGGGGTCATATAAAAATATATATTCAGACATAAGTTCCATCTGTACTGGTATATTTTCCCTGCTGGTCAACATTGAGCAGCAAAGATGACAAACATGATGCCACACACACGTAGATGTCTGTCAACGCCATTTATCACGACTCGTCACAGCCAGTGACGACCGGTCCGAGTCATTTATCTTATCTTGTTTACAAGCCTTTCTAATTCTAACATACCTTTTTGATGTTTTAAGATTTTTCATGATACAATTGCTGAGTTTACTGGTACATTGTAATGTGTGTCGGGTTGATATCGATTTTGGAAAAAGGGAGTTTTTTTCTACATGTATGTATCAGTGTCTGAATATATCTGGGAGATGGAGCTCCAAAGATTGACCTCCCCTGAAGTCAGGACAGCACCCCAGCAAATGTTTTTTTTCCGGATCTGGCAACTGAGCCATTCACTCATTATTAGAAATATTTCCTTTACTTAACAGGAATTAAGAACTTCATGAAAGATATTTCAAAGATGTTGGACAAGAAACCTTTCCCAGAACTGTGGTGGAAGGTGATGTGGTTAGGAGTAACACCTGCTATTCTCATGGTGGGTATATTATCATTTAAATGTGTTTTTCTTTGGTTAACTACAGAATTGTCATTATGTTACAGTTATGATAAATGTGGTTTAATTAGTGCATATTCTAAGGTCAGTAAGAGTTAGTAATTTATGAAATTCTACATTGCAGTTCATCATGTTCTTCACATGGATTGATTACACTCCAAGTAAATATGCTGACTATCATTATCCTGTGTGGGCTGATGCTATGGGATGGCTGATCTCAATGGCATCTGTTACGGCAATACCTACTGTGATGATATACAAACTGTGTACTGTTGATTATAATGGCACATTATTAGAGGTAAATTGAATGCTTTTCTAGATTACTGTCTTAATTATGTATATATATAACATAAATGAGATGATTTATTTCCTGTTGATTATATTATTTTATTTTATACTTTCTTATGTTGTTTATTTGTCTTGTAATACTTTCAGAAATTGAAGTTCCTCACGACGCCAACGTCAGATTGGGGTCCTGCTAACGAGAAACACAAACAAGCAGTGGAAGTGATAAATACACGTTTAGATACAAGAATACCTCTAACAGAACCCGAAATTGTTGTCTTCAGCGAACATCATCAAGCTACCACTGAGAAGGTACCACAGAATAGTGAAATGAGCAAACAACCAGAAAGTGAATCACAGTTACTGTCGAGTGAAGAATGTAAATTGCAAAGCGATCAAGATGTATGTTAGTTATGCGATGTCAGATGTGAGTGACAACAACAAACAAAGAATCTCGGGTCAGATTTGGTAATGGAGATTGCTGGCGAGTTACGCCAAGTAATTATTGTTATCTGATATATTGAAAAAGTACTCGCATTTTATGTTAATTAATCTGTCTGTGAAGAAATGGTATCAGTCTGGCTAAAAGTCATTCCCAACTGGACAACTGACTGTGGTGTATGTGGTATATGTGGCTTTATGTCAGTATTGAGCTGGCAAGTGTGTTTTGAGCTGAAGATTTCCAGAAGACTTCATATCAGATGCTGTGACCTAGTCGGTATATAATTGTATAAAATCACTGTAATCTTCATAAATCAGCAAGAGATTGTGTTTTGTTAGATTTAAGAAATGCTACGACTGGATCGTTTCTATATGATAAATGATATTTGTTGTTTTTCTGTCTTTATACTTGCAACTCATCATTTGTGATTGACTAGTATTTAACAGGTGGATGTTTTGAGGTGTGTGCTTGTTATGGATATGTTACGACTTTCGTGATAATGTTGTGCCTGGGTGCGGTATGTGATGTGATTAGCCCAATATCTACTGGCATCCATTATGACTGTTGGGTAGGTAGCTCCAAGCTAAATGTTGCCAACAAAACTTAGACAGTATACGCTAAGAACAATTCCCAAGTTGGGATCATTTTCATCATCTGGTGATCTATTTGGTTTGTATTGGTGGAATGAGTCATGGGGTGCAATGGCTTCTGTGGAGTTAATGACAATAACAGACTGTACAGGTCTTTACTCCAGAAACAAATTGTGGTGTTTAGAACAGTCATATAGTGGTGCGCTTGTCCTTGTTGTAATTATGGTTTAAATAATACATATTTGTATGTATCATTTCTTAATTTAAGAATTTCCACACACACACACACACACACACAGTTAATGACGTCTGTCATAGTATTAAACAGTGTTATTCAGTATTTTTTAAACACCCATCATTTACAGATAGGTGTTTCATTATTGTATTTAATTTTTGCCGTGTTCATCCCTTGGGTCATACATACTATGTGTATAATATATATATATATATATATATATAGGCCAGTGTGTGGATATAGAAAAGACTGAACTGTAGAGAAAGGTGCAGCATAGAGAAAATGGACTGCCAAATTTCCCTTCTGACATTTTATTATTGTGGTGAAGCTATAGTGACAAGAATGGTTACATGTTATTCCTCTATTCATTAGTTCCATTTACAATTTGCGTCTATGCTAGTGTTTGAATGCGTGAGAAATGATGTATTATTGGTATCTGTGTAGAACACAGAATCAGTGAGTCAGTTATCATTCGTATCTTCTTGTGTCACTGATATATTGTATTCCAGACAGTTAACCCAAATATTGGCATCTCTTTACTGTTTGTTGTATTCTTACTTTGTTTCAACAACATAAAACAAACTTATGGTGTCTTCTCGTATTACCGTACAAACCAGTTACAGACTTAGTCTCGTTTTGTAATGTACTTGAATTGTGCAAAATCTGTGTTTTTCTGGGTAGTATATTTCCTCAGACATTGCTCATCAAACAAAATAGTTATAACACAGATACTGAGATAGTATATCTTCTAGGTGATTCTTTTGATTTTGTGTAACTAGTTTTAAAACTAGTTATGTTGCATTTTGTATGATTTTTTTCTTTTATTTATATATTGTGAATGCCATTGGTATAGAGACAATCATAGCATTTTGTATAGTTACATGAGTTGGTCACTCGAATGTTTTCAACAAAGTTGTATCCATCTTGTTAAAACGTATTTATCAGATGTTATCAGTAAACACATAGTAACCAAACTGTAATGTAGTCATGTCTGCTTTTGTTAATGGATAGAAACTTGAAAAACTTCACATAATCATTATTGGCGCGATGTGGCTTCAGTTTTTACTTGGTAATCATAGTCAATAATCATGGCTCACAAAGTTCCTGGAACATCTTTAGACCCACGAATTAAAAAAAATATTCAAGCAACTTGAAAACCTCTAAACGTTGAATAAATCCATTAAAATGCATTTTATTTCTTATTAAATATATTGTGTAGTATGCGTTTGTTCAAGACTGATTTATGACTTAAATGATCAGATCCGTGCTAGACGGTTTGCCTACTTCACAGAAGTAACAGTAAATAAGATTGATATAATAAAGTAACTGAAGAAATAATAATTACCACATTTATATGGCACCATTCCCTCAAGTTGTATAATAATCATGAATTAGTGGTACACGTGTCCTTGACATTTCTTTAGTGACATCTTCAAATTATTGTTAAGTACAGGATTCCGCGTAGATTGTATATTTGATTTAGGACACGATATGCAGTTGCTCTCGATAAACCTATCTACTGGTATTTGCTATTTAATGCTAGGGCACCTCTGTGATCGAGCTGGTAGCACATTGGACCACAGATCACTCCAATCAGAGTTCGAATCTCGGCCTAGGCATATCTAAAGGGTGTTTCATCTTTGACTTCGCTTCATTACTGTCGGAGGTTGCTCGGTCCATTTACCTACCGTGTGCTAAACAAACGGATGTACTTCCAATTTGGTTGTCTGCTGCAAAATACTGCAATTACAGTCATCACAAGTTACAGAATAAATGCATTCTGTAAGGCACATCAGTGATAGCTAGTTCTATGTAAATATGGTTCACTTCACAGAATTTTCCATTGAAGGACACTTCCAAAAACCTAAAGTTTATTGTAATACCATTAAAATATTTAATGAAATATTTGACAACCATTTGAAGTACAGGTAACATGCTACAACATAAAATCTGTAACTCGATCTAATGCAACTGAAATAGTATATCTGGGCTGGAGGTTCTACATGATGATTGATATTTTACGGCCACTTCTGTCGACATGGTAGGCCATGCGACCTCCAAAGGTAATGAAGCGAAGTCGCGGCTGAAACGACCTTCAGATATGCTCACGCCGAGATTTGAACACGGGTGGTAGTATTCTGTGGTTCAACACGCTACTGCTAGACCACGGAGACACCCTCTCAAAGTTCTACACCATGCAGCGTTCTACCATACTTCTCATTTGTTTGAAGTTCTAGATATAATTCCTGTAAAATATCCCGCCCTAAACTTCAAATTTTATCTAGTTTTAAACATCATTGTAACCAGTTTTTGAACAAGAAACGTAATCTACAATATGCCAAGCCTCGTAGAAAGAGAATATAATGGCGTTTTTCTCACTGTTGTATTAAACACACTTATCCCAAGTGGAGGTGAAAAGAAATGGACACCTGATATGATCAACACGTTTTATTTATTTTTCTAATATCTTTAACAAAGTGGAAATACCTACTCTCACACCACTCAAACAATAACAATTAATGTATGACAAAGAAACGAAACAATTTTGCTCGAACAAATGAAAACCTTGTCTACAAAATGAATACAAATAAAGCCTTTACTACTGCTGTGTTTAATCTGGAAATCTTATCAAGCTCAGAACCAAGACAAAACCATCACTGTAATTGCGACCGAAGAATGTCTATAGCAAGCAATCGATTTCAACCATTTCATCATAATTATCATTTGTAATACACCACCAAGTTAACACCAGTAAATACACCACTCACCCAAGTTATCAGGTTATAATCACAGGCATACCATGTGACATTCAGTCATTGGTGACGGGCAAAGCAAGTCTTGATGTTTAATAAATAAGAGGCTAATCAATGTTATACAAAACCCAAAACTAATAGGCTAGGTTTATATCGATATATTTATGCACACCTCCTAAATGCTGTTTTTAATACCGACAAGAAGGAAATTAAACAAAATAATCAATACTTCAGTCAATCATGAGCCGGCTTATAGCACATTACATTAATGACTAATGAGTTACAAGACATTTGTTCCTATACAGAATCACAGATTCTCCCAGACAGCAGCAGATAATCTATGTACATTTACCATTCACAATCATGCAATTCTACCAGTGCATTTAAAACAAATAAATCATTTGCCTGGACATTGCTGGAATTACAGAAAAATAATTACAGCAATTCATCACGGATGTACCTGCACAGCATCCTACCCATCTGATGGCTTATTAGTTCACAGCAGGTTCAAATGTGGGTCAAGTCAGTGTCACTATTTTGATGGTGGTAATTAGTGTTGTAACAAAGCTAAACCAATATACTTCAGTGTGTACTTGAGTAACGTGTAAATATGATCAAAGAATGTTACCAAACAGGAAACAAACACTTTACAATGACAGTAGTTCTATGAATTATGCTTACATGAAGATAAATAACACATACATGATATTTTGTTAATAGCTATCTTACAGATATGTAACAGAAGAGAATAATTATTGATCCAGGTGGATTAATTATTAACATTTGCTATGAAACCTTTGGCTGTCAGATGCCAGCCAACACATGGCTTAAAGTCACAGAGACCAGCATCAGCTACTGGGTTAGGAATGACTTGTACCTACAAGTGGCCAGACTGATAAAAGTTTCTCACACTCAGAATCATATACGTGGAAAGTGATTCCTTTATCCATATTCTGGATACCAATTTTTACTTGGTGCAAGTTGTCTGTAATCTCCATTATCAAATCTGGCCCGAGATTCTTTGTTTGTTGTTCTCACTCATGTTTGACATCACATAACTAACATACAGCTTGATCGCTTTGCAATTTACAGTCCTCACTCGACAATAACTGTGATTCACTTTCCCGTAGTTCACTCATCTCAGGGTTTAGTGGTACCTTTTCAGAAGCAACTTGATGGTGCATGTTGATGACAACAATCTCGGGTTCTGTTAGAGGTATTCTGGCATCTAAACGTGTATTTATCACCTCTACTGCTTGTTTATGTTTCTCGTTAGCTGGAACCCAATCTGGCGATGGTGTCGTGAGAAACTTTAATTTCTAAAAGTATTACAAGTCAAATAAACAACATAAGAAAGTATAAAATAAAATAATATAATCAACAGGAAATAAATCATCTCATTTATGTTTTATATATATAATTAAGACAGTAATCTAGAAAAGCATTCAATTTACCTCTAATAATGTGCCATTATAATCAACAGTACACAGTTTGTATATCATCACAGTAGGTATTGCCGTAACAGATGCCATTGAGATCAGCCATCCCATAGCATCAGCCCACACAGGATAATGATAGTCAGCATATTTACTGGGAGTGTAATCAATCCATGTGAAGAACATGATGAACTGCAATGTAGAATTTCATAAATTACTAACTCTTACTGACCTTAGAATATGCATTAATTAAACCACATTTATCATAACTGTAACATAATGACAATCTGTAGTTAACCAAAGAAAAACACATTTAAATGATAATATACCCACCATGAGAATAGCAGGTGTTACTCCTAACCACATCACCTTCCACCACAGTTCTGGGAAAGGTTTCTTGTCCAACATCTTTGAAATATCTTTCATGAAGTTCTTAATTCCTGTTAAGTAAAGGAAATATTTCTAATAACAGAAAAACAAGTGAATTGAAGCACTAACAAATCATCAATATCAGTTTTCTACCATTTTAAAAACAATGTTTACAAATAAAAGCACTTAACTTACCGTAAACATAATTGAGAGCAATACACTCAAACAGTGTAATGATCAGCAAGGAATATGTAGCAGCATAGTTGTCTATTAGCTGTAACATGTACATTCCTCCCTGAAAAATAAGACAACAAAAACATGAAACGCAAATTATAAGTTTGGTCTGAATAAACTGTCTCACAAATAGTCAAGAAGTTCTCAAGTGAAAACAAAACATACTCGAGTACAGCAAGTTAAGCCTAGTAGAAAGCCCAAAACACATATCACAATAATCAGGAATGTTGGTCTTCGGTTCTTTCTCAATGTATCAGGAAACACATCCAGTAGTGTAGTGTGAATGGTGGTAATTACAGAAAACTGTGTGCCAAGTCCCAGGGTAATCAGCATTGAGAAAAAGAGGATTGCCCAAAATGGTGAAACAGGTAAACGTGACACAACCTCAGGATAGACAATGAAAGCCAAACCAGCACCTGAAAATAAGAAATTCATCAAACAATGATCTACACTTATAAGCAGTAAACTACAATGAGCATTACTATCATAAATTATATTTATATGAAAGAAACTTACCATCACTAGCAACTTTGTCAATGGGTAGTTGCATTTCATGAGCCATGAAGCCAATTATGCCAAAGATGACGAAGCCAGCAAAGAAGCTTGTCAAACAATTACTGAATGACACAACCACAGCATCTCTGGAATCAGAAACAAGCTTCATGCAAATAAAGTTATTCAATTTTAGTTTTGTGCAGAACCTGCTATGACACACCTGACACTGCATATACAGAAGGTATATAAATTCAACAGCATAGTCTACAATTATCATTGAAGGTTGCACATCAATAATAAAAACAAATCAATAACAAACATGAGAGTATTTTAAAATAAATTCAGTTCAACTAGTTTTTCATGGTCTTAAATAATAAATTTATTTTAATAAATATCAGCTAATAATTAATAACTAAAACAGGGAAGTAAGTGCATTTTCCAGAGGATAATGCCAAGTGGATTTTAAAGATAAAATATACACTTGAGCAAGAGAAATTGAAAAAAAAAATGTGTAAAAATACCAACTCTAAACTGAGGACATCTAATAGCCAGTTAGTTTTGGAAATCTGGATACTATATTTTCATACAATAATATCTCAGACTCACCTACCAAAATACCGATCAAATCAATTCATCTGCGTTACATGGCAACAGTATGTTCACCAATAAAAATAAGCAGCATTGACATCATCACTTGATAGAAATTTATTTTGTCGTTAACAAATACTACTGCGAACAGATACTCTCAAGTGTATCCAGGAAAATGTGTGATGACGAGAGTATTAACATATGTGTTATTATAAATTGTATTCTTTTACTGAAGATATGAACACCTCAAAACTTTAATTAAATAACTAATCATAATACTTTTTAATAGATTTGAAATTAAGGCAAATTTAAATGTTGCCCCTAAAATTAGCGAAACAGCTTTTATCCTTTTTGCCTAATGATATATAGAATCTTGGTGGTGTGTGTTAAACAGTCTATTGCATAAACCTGTTGTTTCTAGAATAAGGCTAGTCTTTAAAACAGTCCATTCTACCTATATCTACCTCCACTTTCCAATTACACGATTTTAAAGCCTTAGACAAGAGTAATGGCATAATACTTTACACGTGGGTTATATGAATTAGTAACAAAACATTATGGACAATTATAGAATATTATCAGGTTATACATAATATTAAGATGAATAGAACACTTCCGATTTTAAATAATGGAGTGCATACAAAGTTTTCTGTCCCTGGCTAGATTTGACAGGCAAATAACTGACTTTTATATCCTACTGTTGTATGCAATAATAAAAGTGTATTATAACATTAAAAGAATTAATTTAGAAGTCCAAAATTGTTACATCAAGGCAGCCCCATTATCCCCTTTATCCAGCATCTTATATATCAAATTAAAGTTAGGTCAAAATAACACCGGAAAGGTTTTATGCTGAAAGGTTTGATCACAAGAGTGGCTAATCTGATGCTAGACAAAAGAGTAATTGCTAGAAGAGATAATTAAAGATAATTTCCTCTACCAAATGACAGCCTTCTTACATAACAATCAATTATTGTTTGATGTAATAAATAATTTCAACTGATAAAATATTAAAAAAGCCAAGATTTGCACACACCAACTGTGCAAATGTTGGGAATCTATTAAAACTGGTGAATATGTAGAAGACTTCATTTGGTAGACAAAGAAATCATGAAATATGCAATTTTTGACGAAACTGCTTCTTGCAGCCAACTGCAGCTTTAATCTGGAAAAATTCATCATTATTACAAAATGGGCTGATGCTGCAGCCTAGTGACCTTGATAGAGGATAATTAATGATCCCTCTTCCCCTTCACACATCTATCACTCACATTACACTCTGATATTAAACTTTACAAAACAATGAACACAATCCCAAAATATAACATCTTAATAAATGTATTAAAGGTTTACCGAATTAACATAAAACAACACCTAAAACAGTTCTCAAGCCTTGATCAGTTAGACTTCAGCATCAGCTTAAATGCATAACATTCAATATTTATACAGCTACAGATTAACATGAGGCTGCCATTGAATAAGAAGAACATTTACTTTTGTGATCTAAATTTTACATACAACATCACATGGAGGCAGGATTAAGACATCATCAGCTTGATATCATGACAACGCCTTCCATTTGTAATGGCTGCATATCAGCCTCCCTTCTTAACTTAGTTAACTGCAAGAATCAAATGGGTTAATTCAGTCAAACAGAACAATGATGCAATAAGCATCTGGAGTGCTAACATATCAACACTGCCACATGACAGTATTCCTTAGTATGATAGCTAATTGAGGCAAGAAATAAATCAGCCATATTATTCTAATGCAAACCACATGTCAAGTGAAAAGAAAACAAACAGATGATTTGAGTATTGAAATCATTAAGATATGTGTCTTGTACCACACTGATCAGTAGCCAGGCTGCAACGTGTCACTGTGACACACAAATCCTATATCTAGTTCCAAATTGCAGTAAAGAATGTCAGTACACTGGGTGTGAGCAAGGATAAAGATAAGAAAGACAGCCAGCTTACCAACAGGCTGTCAGGGCAACTGTCACTCACCTACAGTTGCCATTTGAAATACTGCCAGTCTTTTGCTTGGCAACCAAACTCACCTCAAACAATTATTATGGAATTTGTTGTACGACGCTAGCGTGATTAGACCACCCCATCCAGGTGATAGGCTAAAGAAGATCTGCACAGCTGCGTCACCCCAAACCTGCATGGCAAAATATAATGAAGAAAAACTAATTAAAAGATC
The DNA here is from genome assembly GCA_025642065.1 of Paralvinella palmiformis. Lineage (NCBI taxonomy): Eukaryota > Metazoa > Annelida > Polychaeta > Terebellida > Alvinellidae > Paralvinella > Paralvinella palmiformis. The sequence goes on from JAODUP010000225.1 coordinate 176,450, forward strand.
ATTATGGTTCTGGTACCACTCCTGGGTTCTGTCTGGTGGGGTGGATGGCAAACCAAATGCAACAAAACCACTTGCTGCATCGGGGATCACCAACCAATTGGTGGCTGGCTTTGTGGACACCAAGGTGATATATCACCTCAGTGTTGAATATCATGCCCTACCCACTCTCCCCCAAAGAATAGATCAAACACACAGAGACACTGAAATGAATTGGAACTAAACTAAAACAGAGAAGAGATGTGTCAGAAGACAGAACTAGTCTGCTTACTGGCATGAGATAGGACAGAGGATAAAAGATGGTGGACAACTTGAAACTATGAGGATATAAATATAAGAAGAGATAAATGAGTGAAAGATGAAGAAAAAATAGATACCCAACCCCAGCCCACATACATGACAGACATACAAACACATAAATTAACTACATGTCTCACCTTGGCTGAAGCCAGTCTGTGCCACTGAGGTGTCAGGTAATACATGATTCCATTCATTGAACCAGGTAACGTCAGTCCACGTACGAGGAGTACCAGCAATACCAGATATGGGAATGTTGCCGTAAAGTACACAACCTGGTCATTATCAATATCAAGGATTAATAAACTACAATATAAATCCTGATATTTATTTCTTCAACAAAACATATTTGAATCTTAACTTTACAATAAAGACAGTTACCTTTCCCTGTGACTTGATTCCCTTTATAAGACAAAGACAGACTAAGGTCCAGGCTCCAAGCAATGATAAGGCTGTCTGCCATCGGATGACACCCATATCATGGAAACCATCCGAAATGTCCAGCACAAAGTTGCTGCAATACAGATGCCAAACATACAAACTGTGATCTAATTTTCTTATTAATAACATGGAACTGTTTTTTACAATTATTTCCTACTGATTCTTTAATACAAATTACATATTATGACAGTTTATTGGTGAAGGTGATGAATGAAAATGGGAGGTGCTGGGTTCAAACACACAAAATGGCTATAAACATTGGCTGGTAAGATGGTGATGGAGTGATTGCATGAGCTTATTACACTCAGAACATGAAGCAGAAGGGATATTTTCCAGGGAAACATCACACACAAATAGAGGTATGAGCCCCACTGAAACCTGCACACGCAGGTTTGCAGTGCTTTGCTCTTACCATTGTACTACTGGAGGACCCAGATAATGTTGCTGTAACTGGCACTAGGACACAGCATACTTCCAAGAGAGTTACTAGTGGTGGCAAATTGGATAGATTCATATGGGTGAAGTACAAACAATTAAAAGTCATAACCAGAATTTGGTTCTTTGAACAAATAGTTGAACCATTCACACACACACACACACACAGAGGCTAATTTCATTTCATTTCAATAATATTCAGATGATTAAATTGAACTGTAGTTAATTAAAGTGGTTAGTAAAATCGTTGACAAGTGGTGAGAGATAGGTTACCATGACTGATGGTAATTTGAATCTCACCATTATTTACTACAAAATAAAACAACCTTACTGTTGTTTAGCACTGATTTACTTACTGGAAGTATTCATCGCTGGGATTCTTTCTGCTGCTAATTAGCTCATCTATCAACTGGTTCACATCAGTTGTGCCATTCTTGGGAGCATCAATGTCATAATTACACGTGTGATTCAGCCAGACACCATTTGAGGCACTACAATTCTTTATGCCGTCAACATCCAGAATGCCACAAGCTGTAAGCAACAATAGTGTAGGGTTCCTTTAAAAATCCACATTTAACCTGCCATAAAACAACACTTCAGTAAAGAATGACATAGATATACCACATAATATCACTGTAGAATTTGATGTACTACAGCTGAGATGCAGTTGACACACATTGTTTATTGTTATGTTACTTATTCAACAGGGTTAAATTCCTTATGATACAAAATCTATATAAAATTAAATAATAAGATAATTGTATTATTAGGCTCATAACACAAACAAATGGGGAGGGGGCGTCCCTTGAAAAATGGGATGATTAAATGAAACATCCAACATGTAAAGGTTACACTGGTATTTCAAACCAAGATCTGGAAATTGGCAGCTCAGCAGATACCAGTTTGCTACAGGAATGTCAGCGCTGGTGATAATAGCTGTCTAATACAGCTGGGCTTTATGAACTAGCGGTAGCTCTTAACAGGGGACAATGGAAATAAAGCTGTAATGCCTGCACCATATAATCAATATTGCAGTTACCTCAAGACCATAAGCCAAGGAGCATTAGTTTTGTTTTACATTTATGCTGGCCTGTTTGGGAAATTTCCACCATGTGCTGCTATTGCAATATTGTGATTACTAGCCAGTGTACAGTGGCCCTACCAGGGGCATGGCTAGTAGTTGGACTCCAACCCAGCTGGCTGCCAGTGGCCAGCCAGCCAAGACATCAATATGCACATATGATTAATTTAATATGCACATATATAATGTTCTAGGTCACTTATGGAAAATAATTGCCAGCACTGTTTTCTCGTGAACAACTCAACTGATTTACCTAACATAAAATCTGGTTCTGGATTCTCCAGGCAAACTGAACAGCACATGTCCTAGCATAACAGATCTGATAACAAGTACACTGGTCCTCCAACCATGTGTGTTTGTGAAAGCTAAATTAATGTCTGTTTAATTCATGGAAGGATAGATAAACAATGTGCATGACTTCCCCACCACAGATGAAACAATCCTTGGTTTACTTCAAGAAAACAATGAACAGTACTAGTATCTCTGGATATGTATGACTGGCTATTTTGATTAAATCCAGATAGGAACTAAACATGAATTATCTGTGATAAAAGATTATCTGCTGATAAATCTTATCTTTGATAAAAATTGTTTCTGGTCAAATATGTTATAGATATTTGCCTGTACTAGTGGTATTGTAAACATCAAGTTACTTTTAAACGACCCCACAGTCAAAACATAATATCTATTTATTTTTTATACCCAATATGATTTTAAACTAGCATTTCAATTTGTTTAATAATCAGAAAAGACATGTTTATTTAATACTATAATATTATCTATTGATATAATATTAGTATGTATTGGAAATAATCCATGAACTTCCCCTTTGACCACCAAAGAAATGTATCTATCTTATTCTAGGATACAGCTAAGGATATGTAGATTATTATCAGTCACTTACTGGCTCAAATTTGTGAGAACATAGTAATGTAATTCAAGACAATAAAGTTCTGTTCTGTCACACTGTTTTCACCTTCCCTACCAGGTAATTAACTATTGTATCACAACTCTTGATCCAATAAATAGTTGTGAAAAATTAGTTTACATTAATTGATGTCATTGATAATCCTTAACTGTAATGAATGCTCTTTCTCTCTCACATGCTGCTTATAATAGAAATTCAAATTATCAGAGAGAGAAAAAGAGCCCACAAAGAACCCTGAATGTGAAGTCAGCAGCAGAATGAAGAATGCCTTAGCAGCAGAATGAAGAATGCCTTAGATTTATGGTAGGACTTTACGCACTAACATCTTGGGGATAGAGACCCTTGGCTGTACTCTATAAAGCACAGCCACCTGGAAGTGGGATAATGATGTCTGATTAAAATGTTTTTCTGGTAATTTTTAACCAGAATGGGTGAAAACCAGAATGAGGTCTAAAATGTCAAAAAAAACACTGGACTATAATTGCTCCATTCATTAAGCTGTCTAGTCTGAATACCATCAACAATTAACTGATTAAGTCATGAACTGTTCACGAAGGCCTTTGATTTGTGTTAATTACTAAATCAAATGGAACCCCCCCCTCTCTCTACACACACCATTGTCAATTCATTCATTGTTCTTGTTAAAAAGTATAGTGTAATAACACATTCCCCAAAACAGAGTAGCAACACCCACACACACACCATACTTTATATGTCAGTCCTTAATCTTTGTTTCTCTTGCTAGTATGAACGGATAATACACTTTTTCAAGTATATTCTGATCAAAAACACAATTAATTTAGTTTAGTAAAAATCTTTGTCCTGAATAATTATCAGCCAATTATGTTTTACAACATATGACAGCCCTCTAGAAAATCTGCTCATACGGAACTTGACCTATCACCAGTCTCAAAGATCAAATTTCAAAACCTTGGGGAACATTAAATTATTTAATTTCTTGAATATAGTGTATACACTCATAAAAATACACTAATCGGTTAACACTGGACTATGTATGTCAATTATCACAGATGGTAGAATACACAACTTGAGAAAGTTGTTCACTTGTCTAAGCTGAAGCTTTTCAGTGGTTCCAAGTAAAAGCAGCTTAATATACAGGATGTAGTATATATGAATGTCAGTCAACTAGCTTAACAGTAAACATAATTTAAAAGTTTTATTTACACACTACAACTTGTAAAGACACAATGCTGAATTATTCTGATACTTCCCAAAAACAGATACTATTAAGTAAAAATAATGCTTAAGTAAAAAACAACAGGTCTGAAAATATGCTTACAAATATGTCTGTATATAAAACTTATACTTGAGTATATCCTTTAGTTAATTTGATAAGTTAATGACTGTATTTTACAGTTCCCCTACCAAATATCTGTGTAACCTTTATAGAAAGATATATAGATACATTCAGGTTAGTTTTCAGCCAAATCTATACCAGTAAGAAAAACCTGTAGTTTTTAATATGACCTTACCTGGTGTATTCCAGTGGTTGTCACAACCTTCCCAAGGTACACGCTTATTAAAAGACACAAAGAAGTAGAACAGTGTCCATGCAATAACCACGTTGTAATAGATGCCAATAAAACAGGACACGATGAACATGCCCCATCCAATACCTGTAATACACAATTATAGCTCATGGTTATATTTAAAACTAACACCACACAGGTAATCTAAAATCGTTTTATTCAATTCTTATTAAATACAACATCGCAGTTGATTTTTATTACAAAAACATAACATTGCCAACTTCTCATGGAAACAACAGTTGTTGGATGACAGTTTAACAAAACTATATAAACATTATATTAATGACATACCTTGAAACAGAGGGCAAACCTTCCAGATAGTAATGACACCTTCTCCAGCAAACTGTCCAAATGATAGTTCCAAGAAGAACATAGGTAAACCAGCAAATACCAACATCAAGAAATATGGTATGAGGAAGGCCCCTAGAATAAAGTTAACCAGATTAGGTGTAAGGACAGTTGTATTGGTGTAGCTATTTACATCAATAAAAACGTAGTTATATAAAAATCTAAATGGACGGACTTTTTACATCAGATATTAAACTAGGTCCTCATTACACAACAATCAGATATATATACGATTCATACCTCCTCCATTCTGATAACAAAGGTAAGGAAATCTCCACAGATTTCCCAGACCAACAGCATAACTAAGACATGAGAGAAGGAAGTCTAATTTTCCAGACCAGTTTCCACGTTCTGGGTTCTCATCCTCTGAGTTATATGTTGATAGAGAATTACTGTGCTGCTTTTGATACTTAACAGGTTCCACATCCTTTGGATCAATGTTCTTCTGATCCTTTAAATAGAAAAACATTATATTCTGATGACTGATAAATAAATAACCATTACATCATACAAGATTCTATTTTCATTATAGCTTAAATTTTTCAAACCAATACTACCCTTATCTAGTTATCTTGGCTTTGAGGTCATTATGGGCCATCAAGCCAAATATTTCATCAAATGCTTCACACTAAAGCAGTTTCAGAGCCTGAACTATACTGTGGTCCCAAACTCCCATGTACCCTAATTAAACAATTTTAAATAGATCACCCTAAACAAAGTTGGTAGATAAACTTGTGTATCATAAAAATATTTTAATCCCAGAGTTGTAGTATGACCATTAATGTTTGTTTGTTAATGTATGGTAACATGTTGGGATCACAAAAAACAATTGTAATAGAAACCACATATATTAGAGCAGTAATTATATAACAACAGCCAAATCAAGCAAGTTGTGAGCATATAAACTTAAAGAATATCAGATGTGAAAGAGGCTGTCAAACATAATAACATTAAAGTCCCAGTACACTTACAATTGTAACAGATTCCTTCCATTTAAACATTGAATGACAATTTGTTAAGAATTACCCAGAGGGAAATGAAGTAAAGCAATGAGAGTACACTATGATATATCAAATATTACCAATTCATTTAATAAAGTTTTAATTCGTTTTATCACCTGAAATATTACCCTTAAAATACCCATACTCATGATTATTTGGGACTGTCCTCTTTATATATGAAATGTGTATTCTCGAGATATGTCCAAGTCGATGTGTATAACTATAATGGAACATGTTAATAGCTCTGTTTTTAATTTTATAATTAACAACAACTTTTTATAATTTTAGTGTATTTGGTGGAAAATTAGTCACAAAAGAGAACAAAGATGTATATCTCAGTAGCAACTGCACCACTAACAAGAAGAATAGGGATGCTGAAAATAACATGTCCAATTATTTTCAGCCCATCATTTCCTTCACCTGTCTATGTGCTGTGTTTTATAGAAGCCCAAGTCTAATATAAGGGCTGATCCAAGTGGCGTGTTATTAATAAATATGTATAAAGAACACCAACTTGAGCAATCACTGGGAAATATTCTAAAACTACAAGTAAATTACTGCTACACCATATACATTTAAGTTTAAGGGGAGGGGTGCACAAATCTTTGGCTTGCCATAGTATTAGTTACAAAGCTTCTAACATTTCAAAACATTCTGAAAAGCTATTTTAGAGCACATGCTACTATTTTTAACCATAAGCAAAACATCTCAGCTATATCTGCTACCCACATATATAAGCTCTTCCATATTTTGTTTGAATCATTGGTGAATTCCACTGATAAATACTGATCTATGTGTGCCAAGTGGGTGTTCATAAATTCCAAATTGTGATTAACGCATACAATATGAATATAATTGTGATCAAAATTACTTCATTCCCACACAAAATAAAGATAGTTTCTAAATTACTGTATAACAATATAATACTTTTGGGCCTAAGCAGGAATGAAAGCTAAACTGCTGAGGGGGCTAGTTTACCTAGCACTCGCTAAAGAAATTATGTCATGAAAAACAACATAATTTTCTGCCTCCTTTATCAACTGATTAATTTTTTATCAATGTAAGGTGTCTAATTGCTATAAATAATTGTCAGCAGCAGCTCAAGTGGAAAAAATAGTCTTAACAAGATCACAAGTCTAAACCTGACAGGCTAAACTAATTCAGGTGAACGGAGGTCTAATCAGGTCAAACGCATTCATTACTACCTTTACTACGCTGATTGGCAATAAGGTACTCAAGTTAAGTCTCTATGCTACAACCAAGGCAGAAAACAAGAGAATTAATGGAAACTATTAGTTTCTGGCAAAAGAAAGGATTTTCTACAAACAGCCTAAAAGGAAATTTCCATGACACTTAGGAATAGATATATCAGTGCAGAAACAAGGATCACTTTGCTTATACTTTTCATGCACAAGTCTCTTCAAACACTTATATCAACACTTACACCATGGACTCAAGTGAGCCAGTGAAAAAAAACACTCTAAGAGTAAACAAACTGCAAGTTATGAATAGTCTATGAAATGTCACAGGCATTATTCAAGAGCATAATCACTGTGCATATCAATCATACAGTGAATGAGTTCTCTGTTTAAAGTATTAATCATAAAAGGGACATTGTGTGACAGCGCTAATTGCCACACATGGTAGTACTGTATGGCAAATCACACGGACCAATTAACAATAAAGACGTTAAATTCCACAATGTCTGGAGACCTGTAATGCAGTTTCTATGATCAGTAAAAAGATATCATACCAGAAACATATATGGTGAGGGACTTACCACTAACATAACCACTGATACTAGTGATATATGGCCAAAAAGTTGTGTGTGGACATATACACAAACATGATGAATAAATACACTAGCCTGTGTCAATTTGGAGACCTTGAATTTATTCATTTACAGCATCAGGGTTGTAATAAACAGCTCTCTGATAGAAACATTGCTTAGAAAGTATTCACACTGAACTCAGAAGACCAACCCATCCCATAGTCATGGTGATATGACCATTTAATATATATCGCAACACCCCCACACACACACAAAAATACTTGTCAGAATAATCAAATCTCTAACAACTGATCAACAAAACACATGCTCAGATACTGTGGTGAATAATAGTAACAGCTAATAATAACTCATTACTCACTAGACGATTAGTGCTATATTCACACCTTAACAAGTTAATATGTTTACCATAAGATACTCATTAAGCATTTAAGATCATACAAAACATATCTGCAACGACTGACCTGTTTTATACTATAGATCTAACCCGCTACTCCTACTGTGAATCGATATTCATATTAGATCTAAATCAAGTTAATCAACCAGTTATCTCATTTTGATAATATCTAGATCTAATTAATACAACGCAGAATATTGTCAATGGTGCCATGATCAGATCTATAGACTAGTGAGTCTAGTCTAATTCATAACAAAATAACATCAGATGAAAGTAGCTAAAACACATATTTCCCTCAATAGGTACGTGACAAAACTGGCCACTCCGCTTAGGCCGCTTCGGCCGCTAACTTAGTTCCAGGGGTTAGCGCTCCGGAAAGGGGGGTCACGTCTTTTCTGGCGCGTCATCGGTCTATTTTAGGAATTGCCAAGCTACAACCACACTGATGACGTAGTTCACATGTTCTTCTGGATCCTCATTTTCGAATTGATGATATCGGCGGGAAATTACAAAAGTTATTAAACTGTGAAGTCGAGCGTCATTTTCAGCGTTCAATTCCTCCTTGAAGGTAAGCGGGAACTCTTTAAAATGTTTGAAGAACTCTTTATTATACATTCATGTACATATTGGCCGAGTTTGAGAAAAATCGGACTTGACCTGTGTTTTTGTAAAGGGGAGGCCCCCACGAGGGGTAAATATGTTCGCTCCGCGCAAATGGCGATCGCCGCCATGTTGAAAAATTCGATCAGTTCCCAAGCTCACTCGTAAGACAGATTATTTGAGTGAGTTGTGTAATTATTATATTAAACGTCAACATTCTTTTTAAACGTAAGGATATGGAGCTGATCAATCTTTATACACATTAATGTACATATTGGTCGAGTTTTGGAATAATCTGTGACAAAGAATTGAAAGACTAAACCGTAATTCAATACTGACAATACACTGAATAGTAGACTAGACTATCATTACTATGTTCTTTAATGATATTTGCCTAAATCTATAATAAATAGTTTTTTTTCAGGTGTTCCTGACTGTGTTTAACCAACTGTCCAGATGTCTTCAATTACCAGTAGCATTTCACATAAATAATTTTAATTTTTAAATAATTTTAATTTTTAAATAATTTTGCTGTCTCTAATTTCTGTTTATATTTACTGAAAATGTTTTAAACATTGTTCAGGTGTGAATTGTGAATAAAACTCATGTAAAATAGTTGTCATGGTTGAGTATCTGTGACTAAATAAGTAGAATAATTATTTATTCATTTTTGAGGCCATTAAGTAGGTTAATTAGTGATTTCAGAAGCAACTATAATATCTTTTCAGATCATTATTATTTTATATGTTGTCTTGTGTGATCTCCCTGAACATTTTATTAAAATATGTAGTGTATAAATGTATTTATTATATCAGTACTTCATGAAATCACTTGTTCCAATTAATGACTTATTAATCTAAGAATTTAATTAGCATCATAGTGTTACATTGAATATTATTAAGACTTGACCATTATAAAGAGTTGTCTATATGAATCATGTACTCAATTTTTTATCTTTATCTTATTAATATTAAAAAAGTTATGACATTTTGAAAGTGAAAACTTCAATTATGGGTCACACATTTTCCTATGTTTTACAGTATAACGAAGGACCAAATTTAGCCATAAATTACGACATTCAAACTGGCATAACTTTCTTAATATCCATCACATAACAAACATGTAGGTATCATTATAATGGTATTGCCATGCTCTTTCCTCTGGTTGCAGTCTTGTTGAAATAAAATGTATTTGAAAAATATTGTCACGTACCTACCCTCAAACCTCCTGAAATATCAGTGAGGTTAAAAAAAACGGAAAATTGACATAACAAAAGAGTTTACAGTTACAGTAGCCAGATCTAATATCGAACGATCGACTGAACTGGGAAACTGACTCAAGTCTTACAGAGATTAACAGTAAACGCGGTTATTTTTTAATATTATATTTTCAGTGTAAGACCTGATATATTCTCGTCCAGTAAAATACAATAACGTGCTAGTCGTGTATAATAAGACTGCTAATTATATAAAGACCCTTTAGAAGGATCGATTACACGAAGTCCACGGGATTAGCGCGGCCAGCTTCTGTGGAAATTTCCACTTTGCCACCAAAGATCGTCTGCTGTGTGCCACCCGATAAGCCGCGGTCAATTTGGCGAATGGAGCAGCACAATGGAGCTGAACGCGCGGAAGCAGATGCGACAGATTATTTGAAATAAACTGAAAAAAGTCGACCGCCGAACATCCCTGGCACTTACCGAGGTATCTTGCTTGACCGTCATGGCGAATTTTCGCAACAGATCGTCAACAGAATTACAAACTTCTCCAGGAGACGCTAAACGACCAAATGTTTCTCTTCAGCCACACGCCAGAATTTCATTCATAAGTAATCCGCCAGCCTCGTCTTGACCAGCGACCTACTTCCAGTACGGCGCCGATTGGTGCGGCGTTGTCAACAAAAGCACGTGGCGCAGATGAGTCAGATGGGGGTACCGCGTCGAGGTGAGCGGTATTATTCCACTGTCTCTAATAAACATGATCGGTAAAGACGAAAATAAGTATCCAGCCTCTTCCGACATATGTAAATAATATGTACCGGTCTGATAGATAGCCATAGATCAGCTGCTTAGAATGTTAATATACACTGTACCGAAATAAAAGACGCGGTACAATTAGCTTAGCTTTATCTCTGGTGAGGATAGAGCTCTCTTAAAAAAAAAACAAGTCCTGATTATTATCAGAAAGGGGAAAAACCTACGTCTCACATTTTTTGAAATATTTCCAAGAATTCATGGGTAAAAATGAACGTGTTTTAATGTGACCATTTTGACAGCATTAGCTACATTAATCGATTCGAGCCAGCTATAAACTGCCTAAAACAAACCGTATACTGCAGAAGTAATAATTGTTATTATTTCGAATATTTGAAATCTATTGTAACGCCGTTTATTTAAAAAAAAGTAGAACATAATACAAATCATCGTGAATAATAATCGCCTTGGCTGGCTAATTAATAACACACACACACACACACACAGAGAGAGAGAGAGAGAGAGAGACCCCCCCCCAGTAACCACTATATACTATCCACTTACACGTGTTATCTAGTTCTTCTGACTTGTGAGAACATGGATCTGTTCAGTAAACGTCTAATAGTATTAATCCGATAATGACTGGAATGAACAAATACTACAGGTCGTTTTGAAGGTCACAGACTTGGCAAAGTTGGTTGAATTAATGGCTCAATTTCTGAATCACCGCATTCCGGGTACGTTGTGCATTTTATCCAGTAAATCAACAGATCTATCAGCGTGTGCGTGTGTGTGTGTGTGTGTCATATATGCACAGTCAGTCAGTCAGTCACTGGATGATTACTTTTTAATCTAGGCATACAAGTTTTAACTTGAACATATGGATGACGGGCTACTGATTATTATAAATATGAGGATATACACTCACTCACTCACTCACTCACTCACTCACTCACTCACTCACTCACTCACTCACTCACTCACTGGTGAATGCACATATCAACTGTATAATGGAATCAGCTTTTGTAAATATGGAGACAAACCGATAAAATGTACGAATTAAATGTAATTATTGGCTATTATTCTTCAAGATAACCGGATATATATATATATATATATATATATATATATATATATATATGTGTGTGTGTGTGTGTGTTGTGTGTGCGTATATATATATATATATATATATATATGTGTGTGTATATATATATATATATATATATATATATATGTGTGTGTGTGTGTGTGTGTGAGTAGAGAGAGAGAGAGAGCTATGTTCGAATGTTTGTAACCTAAGACCTCTTGTTGCTGTCAAATGCCAGTAGATGATAGCGCCATGCTTCTACAAGTATCTCTGCAGCTCATCTGCTTCTATATATATTTCCATTTCTGTCTCATCTTGCTACCAAAGGTTAATAGATCGGTTTGAAATGAGTGTTGATCAAGGGCTGATGTGGACTGCAGCGAAGAAGGAAATCAGAGAAAAGAGGAAAAACGAACAAAAAACACCATGCAGCCTCCCAAGATGTTGTCTTAACATTGTTATTATTAATAATTATTAGTTATTGTTGTTAATAACAATAAAAGCCAGGTGTCACGTGACGGTGACGTGTAAACTTGGCATGATGATGATTGATGTTTTATGGCCACTTTTGTGCACATCGTCGGCTAAATGGGCCGAACGGTAACGAAGGTAATGTAGCGAAGTTAAAGATGAAACACCCTTCAGATATACTGACGGTGAGATTCGAACTCAGGTGGTAGTGGTCTGTGACCCAACGCGCTACCAGTTAGACCACCGAGAACTCTGGAATGCCGAGATAATTTCAGAAAAATCGTCGGGAAATTGCCCTTCCACTTTCACAGCCGATGGAGAGCCCCTACTCTGTCGGAGAAGGAAAATGGTCGTAAAGTAACATTCATGGGTCGGGTGCAGTTTGAATCAAATGAATCAACGTTCGGCTGTAGATGTGAAGGAACAAAATGGATCATCGTTGTCAGCCAGAGGTCAACGTGGACCAGCAAACTTTGTCATACGGGCGTCAGATGTTGGCTCACTCAAAGTGGATGTCTCTAAGAAAACATTCTTTATCTCATTGACCGAGTGCTTTCAAGTGGCCATGCGTGCATTGTGGTAGAGATCGTGCACTGTCTGGTTGTATGAAGCTCTACCTGAAGTTCAAAGATTACTGTTTCGGTAACGTGCCCTCATTGTCAAGGTCGCCATCCAACAATACGTCACGCGAATGGAAAGTTCCTTGGGAAGAATGTGGGAAACAACAATGCTAATAGCCATGAAAAATCAGTTACCAATGCGTGCACTGATAGCTCAGTTGACAGCCAAGACTCTTCATCTGGTAAACAGTGAGCCATGATGATTATGGCACTGCTAATAAGGGTTGAAGGTAGTTCTAAATTAATTGCAACAATATGCCTTCCTGGATCATCGGAGCAATGTATCAGTTTCTATCAGCAACTCGGGTTCGAAGGTTGCCACGTAAAACAGACCATGGATACTGTGGGTCCTACTCAGAGTCTGATCACCTACAAGATCCAAGGTCTAGAGATCGCGGGACTTAGATCAGAAGAACAGCGTAAAGTTTCCAGCTACCTACACAAAGGACAACATAGCTGTATCTATATGATGAGCATTCCAACCACGGATGATCTACAAAATTGGCCACACTTGCGAGACGTTGATCCGCCACAAATTGAACCAGACCTAGGTCAGCTCATAGGGAATGGTTTGGCTGATGTTTGTTTTCGGTTAGAAGTCAGAATGGGACCCGTGGACCACCGTTGGGATGGATCTCGTGGAATTAACATTAACCGCCAAGGCATTAGTCAAAATGTTAACGTGAAAATAATAAACCATGCCGATGTGGCTAGAGTTGAAGAAATCCCGGAGCCGAAGGACGTGTATGTGAAGTTAGTTAATTCTGAATTCCCCGAGAGGATCGTAGTAGATCAAAGGGTGTATGCTGTGAAAGGTTAAAGAATCTTAACAGCTTGTGGATGGTCATTGGACAGTTGCGCTTCCATTCAGTGAGCATGTACCCAACAGCCAGCATGTGAGACTATAGGCCGTCTTCAGGAGCCTTCAAAGGAAACTCATGCCGAAACCAAAGTTTTACGAGGATTGCGACTTATTCGTGCAAACATCCTTTGGACCAAAATAACCCATCCCCACGTATGCGAATGCTAATTTTTCTGGGGCTAGCAATAGATACGCCCATTATACCCACTGCATCTGTCTTCTCCGCTGACCGACAACCGAGGCGACTATTTACACAAACGATGAAATAACAGTAACACAAACGGAACACATTCTAAGTTAAACGGATAAATGGGTGTTTCACGGCAACGGATAATGTTCCCAATCACTCAGAGAGGAGTGGTACAGAAACGGGCAGTAAAACAAATAGCCAAAGGGTGGTCCCATCCCGAGTGGCCAAACACTCACGAGGTGAAAAACCTCCCAGATATTTGAGGCGAAATATCAATCAATCAATCAAAACATTGTTTTACATGAATCTTGGCCAACTATCGAGACATTTAATAATAATAACAACAAAAACAACAACAACGACGATGATGATGATGATGATGATAATAATAATAACAACAAGTTAATAAACAAGGGCACTTAATTATCAACATAAACCATTTAGTAACTATGTAGGTCATACCATGAAGCCCTAATTAGAAAAACCTAAAACTTAGTCACGTTGAATCACGACTGTTAATTACTCGAGAAACAAACCCATTCATAAATAGGTTAGACTTCAGACTTTAATCTGTTATCTGTTAATCTGTTCTAGAAAGTGTGTGTGTGTGGGGGGGGGGGGAGGAGTGATCCACGAGAGCCACAATCGCCTGTTGAGTACAGGCTGACGATCCGAGGTTTTTTATGCGATGTCCTTCTGATGGACAAGAGATCGCAGTACAGGTGTCAGATGTTGATTGTTTATTTATGTATTTACTTATCATTTCTCGTACGTGTTTGTAGGACAATAATAACAACAACAAAACAAAAATAGTTTGTTTCCACATTTCTCCCGTTTGTTGTTTGTTTTCTTTCTGCGTTAACCGCAACCGCCCTCCAACCCTCATGTCATTCACACTTTCCGGTTGTTAACAGATAACGGGTCAATTATTGCCACTCGACTGATGATACTTCACCTGATGGTGACAAGTGTCCAGAACACCAATTACGTGATAATAGAACCTTGGCCCTGTTGTTCTCATCTTTGAGTATCTTGCTGTCGTCATAAATAAACAAGCACACGTTATTTTTGTTTACCGAGTGTAGTACTCGGAAAGGAAAAAATACTCTTTTCGTTAATTTATTTGACAACAGGACAATACGATTGATGAACCTGGGTGATATGTGTTATCATGAAGTATATATATATATATATATATATATATATATATAATTATAGTCTGCACTCTCTTAAAAGCCTAAATGAGACACTGTCTGGTCTGTCAATGGATAAATGACTCAATTAATCAATGAGAAATTTTTTGTGAAATTAACAAACACTTTCAGAAGAAAGGAAAAGAAACCGCATACAATACCACAATAAAGGCCACGAAGCGAATGCGCTTAATTAATCCAATACAATACAGCACATTACAATAAATTAAAATTAAATACAAAGTATTTGGAGAACAAAGTTTATTTCGACTCAAATAAAAGACCTAAATTAACCACAATAAGCAATTCTAGGTGCATTTTTTCCATACCTGTAACCATTTGTTCTATATGAGTATTCACATTTAATTTGTGACAGCTGATGCACATTTCGGGTGGCATTTCCGCTAACATTTCCTATTGCTATACGAAGCTGTGTGACACGTACATGCCGAATAATGGAAATCAATCAATAGAACGGCCGTCAGCTCCTTGACAATGGATTTTTTTACCCGAAGGCCGCCATTGCCGATCAGTCGTATGAGTCAGGAAATCGATCTATCCAGGTGTGTGTGTGGCTCGAATTAACCAAAGGCCATCTGGTGATGGTGTTCAATAGGAATCTTCGAAGTCCTTCATCATCACCGCAGCAGCAACAGCAAAATTAGTAGCAGAAGTTGTAACAACAACAACAACAACAACAACAGCAAGAGGAATGTAATTTATTAATAAGAGGGTTGTGTGTTTTATGTGCTGATATTTACATTTTGCGTTCGTCCATCCGTCCATCCATCGCGAATTGTTTGTTGAGGCCCCGTGATGTCCAATCTTAAACCCACTGATTTAGTTAATCTAAGTTAAACACACCCACACACATACCACACACACACACACTCTCTCTCTCTCTCTCTCTCTCTCCCCCCCTCTCTCAGGCTAAATAGTCTGAGCGTCTTCCAAAGGTTATGAGGCAAAGTGAAAGTTTAAACGTCTTTATGAGTTTGTAGCCAGACGCCAGACTACCAGAGAGATCTGTGGCGTCTACTTTAGGATCGCTCATTTTGATATATTATGGTAACAGCGGCTGGATGAAATGGCTCACTTTTTCTGAAGCCTTAGAGTACATTAATTTGGTTACACAAAGTACAAAAAATATATTCATAAACATATAGTATTGTGTAGGAATAAGTGTTACGTGTCTTGTATTAGCGGGTTTCAGTTTATCTCTGAAAATCGGATATTTATCAAAAACGTCAAGATACAGATATTCCACCTTTGTGTTCTGATTTAAGCAAAGAATCGAAGTGTCCCAAGCAACCATTCAATTCGTCATAACGTCCTCACGATAAAGAATAGTTTTGCTTCCATTATGATAATCACATTCACTTTCATGCCATTGAATACTTAATAATGTTAATGGTGTTCGTTATGTTTAGTCTAAATGCTAACTGGAAGATATAGCCTAGCAGCTACTTAATAGATATAAAATACGCTAATAATAATAATAGTAATGTTTTGTACGCAGTTGGAAAGATCTTTTTAGTATTGAACTTTTGTTAATACGATAAAACCGGAATCTTTTTAGATATCAACAAGTTTAAGCCAGACTGAAAATACAAACATCATTTATTTACAAAACAAACACATATCAATTAAATAACGAATACAAAATAAAAACGATTAAAAATGTCTCGGTCAACCAGTAGAAGAACCAAAATTCTCCACATTTCCCGCTGTTCTATAATTTGCTATAGATTACACCAGACGTCGCGACCGCATGACTCACAATCTGCCACTTCATCCTAAAACGTCACTATTTTTGTTAGTTTTTAACATTAATTTAAAACCTGACACAGGCCGGAGTGAAAACGAGATTATCCATAAACGGGAGCGTGTTTTTTTAATTGTTATACTTCAAACGAAGACATCGCCTTATAACAAATACCATCACGACAGCTTTGCTGGTTTCTGTGTTTTATAATCGGGTAGCTTTACGTTTTGTAACCACGTGACGTTATCGTTTTTTGTAAATTTCTATTTTTAGTACGCACCATATGTTTAATCGTTTCCGGTTAACGTTGTTCGAAACGCGAAACGTGTTGTTTTCCTATTTAAAAAACCCCACAAACGTTTCGTTTGCCAGCTGTTCCGAGCTTAATGCTGGGGAATCTGTTGTAGAACATCAGCTCTGTGTTAGATGTTATAAATATAATAATCTCTCTCTCCCATATTCTCTCTCTCTCTCTCTCTCTCTCCCTCACTCATACTCCCCCTCCCTCTCTCTAGACATGATATTATTTGTCTTTTAGTTCAGTCTTATAAGAAACGGCGTACAGATCACCAGATGGACCTTCGACATGCTTTAATTGTTTAGTTTCATTTTTAGGTTCCGGATCAAGAGAGGATGTCTTAGCATCTGGTGTGACGTTAGCATATTCCGGATCACATTTAGTCGGAATAGGAGAACCGGCTTGTTTCTCATAGTTTGTATGTTGCTGTTCTTTCTTGGCTTGACTTCTCCGTCTTCTAGAATAATTTATTATTATTATTATTATTAGTATTATTATTTAATATTTTTTCTTATTTTGAGTATGTTCTGAAGCTTTATCAAAATGAAGCAAGTGTCTTAGATCGATAGTATTACGATATATATATATATATATATATATATATATATATATATATATATATATATATATAATTTCAAACTATTTTATATTATGTAACATATTACTTACCGAATAACGAAAATAACAGCCGCAATGATTACAGCAATTATTATTATCAAAACGAAAACAGAAGGTAAGTAAACTGAAAATATAAGTAATTGAATAAATAAATGGATGAATTAATGAACGAATAAACGAATGAATGAACGAACAAAGGAAATAATGAACGAACACACTCTCACACACACACACGCACACACACACATAACACACACACACACGCGCGCGAGCACAAACACACACGCACAAGCACACGGTAGAACATTTATAGTTGTATTTAGATTTATGGAGATAGGTTTCGAAGGATGTTTAGATATGTTGATGCTCTGTGCCTATTGCCTCTTTATATGTACCCGGAAACGCACATTGCCCGTGCCAGACATCTTATCTATTTCCATCCAGATACCTTATTACACTAATGTAAGAAAGTTATGTCGTTATTACAACATGTTTGAGTCTATTAGCTTTGTTATGTATAATGTAGAATATATATTGTTGTCCTCTTATGTGGTCTGGCGAAACGACCTATTAATTCATACAATGCTGCTTGATGGATTTATACTCCTGGAGTCGTTTGTTACTCCGGCAGGCATCTCCATGGGTATTAAGCTGCGGACAGAGTTGTTTTCCCATATTATGAGTAATTAGATTACACTGATATAGGAAATTTGTTAAATGTATAGCTATTATAATCCCGACGTGTCATTCGCAGTATCGGAGATCTGCCTGAAATCCGCTGTTCTCGACCATGGGTCAAATAGATCAAGTGGATAGGCGCTTTAATTTAGATCCCACCACACCTAACTACATATACTTAGGGACGCTAAATTAAGCGTGAATGAACGTTCACTTAGTGATGAACGGAAACGTATTAACTCAGGATTGAGACGATATTTCGTTCTAGTCCAGTAATAATCCATTGTGCAGTATTGCTACTTTGTTTTTTGAGCTAAGGCACTTCACTGCTACTTTATATCAGTAGTGTACACGACACAACGTCATCATGTGTTCAACTGAAACTGTTATGTTCGTTAGCGCGCCGAGAGTTCACGAAAGGCACATATTTGCATCCTGATAGGTTAACAACTTGGCGACGCCGGTAGTGTGCAGGACACACCTTTGTTGTGTGTTCAACTTAAACTGTTACGTTGGTTGGCGCGCCGAGAGCCCATAAAAGGGGCAATCTTTTATCCCGATCAAACAACAATTTGGTGACGCCGAGCCTGTCGGATTTGTTTAGCTATTCGAACCCAGAATGGAGCTGAGATCAGCATCTATGGTATCGAAATGTTTATGTATAGGCTACCTTTGGGCCACAGCAAATTACTGCTGAATATAGACTGTGGTGTCAAAATATTTATATTGTATATATGTTAACTTACTATTGAACCATATGCACGTTTTGAAAACTGCGAGCTGTGGTGTCAAATGGAACTTTTTTATATTTTTGCTTCCGCTTTTTGTGCCTAGCCTACATGAACCGATTCCCTGTGGGCGTGACATATTTGTCGCGTACGAAAAGCGAATTAGCTGGGTCCCACAGGCTGATGAGTAGACCAGACACATCTATAGGAGTACGCATATATGTATCAATATGTGGAGGTATGGAGCATTTTATATTTAGATTGATTTATGTATAGTTGTATTTAGGTTTATGGAGGTAGAGGTCTCGAAGGATGTTTAGATATGTTGATGTTCAGTGGCTGTGCTTCTCTATATGTATCTTAAAACACACACGAAGGCGCACGCACGCACACACAATACACACACACAATACACACACATAATACACACATATACATACGCATATACACACATAAATACGCACACACAGAGGTCCATATTACGCATCTATTTGACAAGGAGTGTACCACAATAAACCTGCCTAGCTTTATGTATATATGGAAGGTAGTCTAGTTGGCAAGATGGGAACAATATTGCTTATATATCCACTGACCATTCTTTTAAGGGAGTGTTCCCAGAAATTAAGAAGAACAAATCTTTCACCGTTATTCGTACCCCGCAGTTATTCGTACCCCGCAGTTATTCGTACCCCGCAGTTATTTGTACCCCGCAGTTTTTCGTACCACGCAGAGGGCAAGTAAAACATATTAATGTAGCATTACTCAAACAAAACAATCGACCAGATTACCAATTGGAATCGTCATAGACTACACGGGGCGCCTCCATGGTTTAGTTGGTAGCGTGTTGGACCGCAGATTACTACCACCCGTGTTCGAATCTCGGCGTGGCCATATATAAAGTTTGTTTCATCTTTGACTCCGCTTCAGTACCTTTGGAGGTCGCTCGGCCCATTTAGCCTGCCATGTGCACAAAAGTGGCTGTAAATCATCAATCATCGTACACTACACCTTAAGTTTTTGGTAGATTGTTTACACTCGGTAGGGGTAACATCACACAAACATAGGTACGAGTCAGATTCGAGCCCACAGTCTGAAGGTTTGCACAGCGCAGTGTTACATCTATTACGTGAATGGAGCACCTTACTATGCCCTGAGAACTAGCATTTCGTGAACGTACACTACTGACTCATCCAACGCGTAGACGATCGAAACTTCCGGTGTATTATCTCCCGGACATGGATTAGCAGACGATGTTTTATCTGACACACTACAACAGTTCCTATTCTACCGAACATAAAGTACAACTGAAGCTCTTCGACTATGTATTAGTTCAATCAAAGCTAATGTTCAAACTGAGATGTAGAAAATTGCTAATAACTTGGATCGTGACAACGTGACATTCGAAGTCGTAAATCACGGGACTCGGGTGATTGATACACTAGACATAAATAATATATTAATATCCCGCATGTATTACCGGTAAGGTAAATCTAATTTAAGACAACCATTCAGCCTATACTCATAAAGGACGTATGAAATTGTATGGACACATTTGGCGACCCTTATTTGTTACCCTGCAGTCGACCATCTTTCTTGAAAGGGCAGCACCATCATTCAACATGCCTGTTCACCGGACATGTTGAAAATACAAATCCCAGGCTTAAAGAATATAATTCAAATTATTATTATTATTATTATTATTATTATTATTATTAATGCAAACGACAAAGTGGTAAAATGTGTTTATCAATTTGGCATTCACCAAAGCCAGGGGAGGATCACAATCTTAAAACAAGGTAGTGCCACTGTAGTAACTAGCGTACTGCAATGTAGACTTTCACATCACAGTTCGAATCCTAGCAATGGTTGTGTCTGCGGGATGTTTAATCTCAGCGATACGTTTGCTTAGGGATGCTAAATAAACCACCCACTGATAGATTGATTGATTCACCCACTAATTATCATCGGTACCACACTGCCGTTCGAATTAAACACGTTATCAAAGGGTGGATGGAGTTGAGTTGTTTAGCCTTGACATTGGTCACACCTGGGACATATTATGGGCGACTCAAATATCCCACACATCCCACAAATACGGGTATGAGTCGGATTCAAACCCACAACTTGGAGGTTTGTAGCGCAGTGCTCTAAGCACTTTGATATCGGGGCGCCCCATTTTTAACGGGTGAGCCGTATGGCGCTCAAACTCGGACTTGATCCGTCGTCATGTAACAGGGTCTATATTTAACAATGAAAGGTGCGATGTGCGACGACAAAATGGCTAATAGAGTACTATTGTGGGTACCGGAAGATCCTCTCCCGTACTAACCCATAGAGAAAAGGTCACCGGAATATGGGACTTGGGGGACATAATTTATAGAGGTAAACAGTAGTCGAACAAACACACACACGTACGGACGTATACACATGCTAGCAACCATGTCAGCCAAACACACCCAATCATGCACACACACACACACACACACACGCAGATGGAGAGTAGATAAACACACACCTGCCATTATATAACATAATATACAATGTGACATTTACATAGCGCCTACCCAAGCACATACCCATCAAGTCGTATCAGGTTCGTATTTTTATGGATGATTAAACCAGTCGCCACTTGACAGCATTGCAGTTCCAGAGCCTCGAACCCGCGACCCTTCGGCTCCGAGTCGTGCGCTCTAACTGAGCTATCACGGCGTTCACAGTATTAGCGTTTTGTTTGTTTGGTAATTGGGTAAAAGGGATACCTCTATATCTCCCTCAATGTCCCCCTTTATTTTAATAATTATGTGGCGGGTTTTAACTGTAATTTATACTGATCTTTCAGACAAGTGGCCCCCTTAAAGTAGTTGTTTGTAGTGGAAGTCTTAGCCATCCCGATGAAGGTTTAATAGGATTGTGTATGTTTTCCATGCATCTCTGAAGATGCATAATCAAGGGCAAGTGGTTTATATTGCAGCTGTATAATAGCTCACTCACTCACTCACTCACTCGCTCGCTCGCTCGCTCGCTCGCTCACTCACTCACTCACTCACTCACTCACTCACTCACTCACTCACTCACTCACTCACTCACTCGCTCGCTCGCTCGCTCGCTCGCTCGCTCACTCACTCACTCACTCACTCACTCACAATCATGTTATCGCACACCTTTTAGTAACTTATCTTTGTTGTTTTCAGCAGCCGGCATTTCTGTTGTTGTAGGGCTTTCTGTTGTGGTTGTGGGCGTTGTGGTGGTTGTCGTGGTGGTGGTTGTTGTAGTGGTTGTTGTAGTTGTTGTTGATGTAGTAGCTGTTTTTCCTAGAGTAATAATAATGATTTCATATTTATGTTGGCAATAAATAAAATACAATAAAACATTAATATCACACGCACGCACATATGGTAGCAAGATGAGACAGACACACATATAAACAGATAGACAGACAGATAGAAATATATAGAAGCGGGTGAGATGTAGAAATACTTGGAGAAGCATGGCGCTATCATCTACATACACGCGCGCGGGCGCGCGCGCACGTGTTCATATATATACACACACACCACATTATTATCAGACAGGTTTAAACTGTACCGGAAGTTTTATTTCTGTCAGGTAGGCAACCTGTAATATGGAAGAGAAGAAATATTTTGATTTAGTCATGAAAATATTCTAAAAACATCGATGGGAATGATTAAAAAGATATATGATGAATTGATTAATTGAACTCAAATTAATCAACTGAAAAGATTAAACAATAACTTCAATTATGATTCTTATAAAAAGGGATGATGACGATGATATTGCTGCTGATGATAATGATAATAGTCATGATGATATAATATATATATATATATATATATATATATATTAATATAATATAATATAATGATGATGAACTCATTTTAACAGGGCGGTGTTATCGATGTGTCCTAGTTAATGGACAAGTTATCTTCAGTGAGAGAATGATCTTACCTTGGGAAATCCCGGACATTATCATCATTAAGATCAATAATCCGGGACAGCCTGATAGCCATAATCTCAACATAGTCGATGTCATCATCTTTATCATCATCATCATCATCATCTCTCTCTCTCTCTCGCTCTCTCTGTGTGTGTATTTCTTAGTATCTGGATAAAGAACGGAACGACACCAATTATACATGCAGTAAAACTGTCTTGTGAGACCACCCTTCGGACAACATTACGTGGTCTTTAAAAACAGACGGTCTTTTAAGGCAGGATCTAATCTTGTGTTTACTAGATAATGATAAGACAGGCAGAAAAATAGAACGCAAAAGAAAGTTACATGGATTTCGTTTAATCAACCCCCCCCCCTTGTTATAGACAGTGTATTATTTAGTTAATATTACGGATATTACTCAGTACTTATCACCTCATAGCCCTGATATATGACCCCGTACAGTAGATAACGGTGATCAGCTGTGCGGGGTGGGTGGAGGGGTGGGGGGTGATTGGGTGAGGGAGCCTGCTGTCACATATCATCTTCAATATAAGAAATATTGCACTTCTGGGATTCTTCATATCAACATGATATTGATTCAAGTTTTCGAAAAAATAGTGATCAGATCTAGATGATGACGATGATGATGGTAACAACAACAACAACAACAACAACAGTAGCAGCAGCAATAATTAGAGGGGGTTGGTTTCCATTGGCAAATTTGTCCAGGATAAAAGAAAAAAGCCCAGATATCTGTGTATTATTATCGACAATAAGCAGCGAGCTAGACTTTGGTTAGATTTACGTTTAAGATTAAAGTTAGTTTACATCCTGTTTACTGTACAATTTAGAGCGAAGACGGCATGAGAGGTGAGGGACATAGAAAACAAATATTTTAAAACAAGTCGACGAGATTTATTAAACGAAACGTTTTCAGCGCGCAGCAAAACCAGAAGCCGTTGCAGCGATTCCTACTTTAGATACGTGTAAAGGTACGAACGTATCTGACTTACGGTCTGGAACATATACGGTAAACATACCTCGGTTTCCGATTAAACAATTCCTGAGTTCCCGGTACGTAACTGACTGGCCTCACGCCCGTTTATAACGTATCTGATGTATATCCGAAGCTGTCATAAACACACACACCACCTAGTAATTATATTATGTAGTAAGCCAGTTGAATGCCAAAGCCGCGAGCGTGTTTCATCCAAAGTTTAAAAAAATACATAGAATGACATATTTATACTCACTGTGATATCAAAACTCGTCGCAGTTAAAACACTTCTCGTATATAATGAGATGTAGTTCCTAATGAGTAAATCCGGATATACTACTATTACTACTGCTACTACTATTACTATTATTATTAATCTCCCAACACACACCCTGACCGTCTCTCGGCAAAGTTGCCATTTGTAAAAGCCGAGTTAAACGTTCACCGATACTTAGATCAAAATATGCCATATATGGAGGCTGCGTAGAGTTGACGTGTGGCTGTGACTCGTATTTGTTCTTTCATACGACGGAGTGGCGCCTCCGTGGTCTAGCGGTAGCGTGTCGGACCACAGATTACTACCACCCGTGTTCGAATCTCGGCGTGGGCATATCTGAAGGTTGTTTCATCTTTGACTTCGCTTCATTACTTTTGAAAGTCGCTCGGCCCATTTAGTCTACCTTGTGCACAAAAGTGGCCGTAAAACATCAATCATCATCATCATCTTCATACGACGGAGTAATTTCCAAGAAGTGACTGCTTCAACATTAAAAATAGTGGAACTGTTTTTTAAGCAACTGAAGAACAAATTGCGTTTATAATATTTTCAGACATTAGTCATCTGATACGTATGTAATGAATCCATTGTTGACAAAGTAGACATGATATAATAGCTATAAGAAACCAGTCCAAATTACTGGTGGGTCGCCATTGCAGTTTCCTCGAAAGCTAGATTGTACGGCGGGAAATAGAAAAAGTCACGTGTTCTGATGTCAACTAGCACTAGTCAACAAGCCAATTCAGTAGGATAGAAGGCTGTTTGGACCAGCTATAATGTAATATTCGTAAGTGCATTTTTGTTCAGAAATGATATGCTTGGCTGACACTCCTTTATATTGTTATAACCGGGTCATACAAACAGCTTGTACTTAGTGACGTCAGACCTCAGCGGCATCCGGTTTGTATCTGGCTTCAAAATGGTGGCGCCCACAGACGAGTTATAATCGATTCACCAACACTGTAAACTGGATTATTTAATTCGTGGTTGACGGTGTTCATATTTGGACATCATTTATAATTTATGTGAATATATTTGTATTAGTCCTGAAAATCTGAAACGAAGGCGAACTGTTCCGTTAAACCCAATAAAACAATTTCAGCCTCACTAATTACTTCAGTAAAAAGAAGAGAAACAATAAATATTACCCGAAGTTGGAGCAAACGTTCATCAGTGACAGCAGTCAGATCTCAGTACACACACTTAATTGATATTAATATGTCTACATTTTCAGTGGTTCTTCATATACACGAATATGCGCATGTTTATAAAGTGAGTGAGAGTGATTTTCAAACCAAACGTGTGTAGCCAAAGCTAGAGATGGTACGTGTAATTAATTTACGCCGCGTGTAGCTGAAAAAAGACTGACCCTGATTCAGTACATAAAATAAAAATCCGGATTAGAGGGAAAAAAAACGTTCGATTTTATTATCTGCTATTCATTAAGCTGTCCGAGCCGAAGTTAAGCAGCTATCCGTTTACAACTAAAGATTCATCGGGTGCCCTTGCCTCGGTATGAGGTCACACTTCTTGTACGTTTGGGTGTTTACATTAGGCTGGTAGAAAATGGCCAAGTTTGTTTGTGTATTTCACCTGGTAATGGGGCTCTTGAGGTTGTTTTATGCTGAAACAGTAGTTTAAACACCACTATGTAACAGCACCCCCCCCTCTCTCTCTCTCTCTCTCTCTCTATATATATATATATATATATATATAGTGCTTCTGTATGAATCATCCTCACCTAAATGTCTATTCAATGGGTATGTTACGGAAATACTTGACGATGTACTGGTTTGTATCTCTCATTCCATATTCCTTTAATATATTAATGTGTAAATATACGGTTATTTATTGTGATGTGTGCATTATAATTTTGTGTGTGCAGACAATCTGTATTATTCCTGTCCTATTACATGCCATGAAATATCTAAATGTCGTTTTATGTAAGTCCGTAGATCTAGTTTAGTTGGGATCAAACGTCAGAGATAGGCCGGGGGTTGTCGTACAGGCTAAATATATACCAGTTAAGTTTAATTTCCCGCCAAAACCCGCTTTAACAGTTATTTTAAATGTGTTCCTTATACTTACCGATGAAAAGATATTTCTTTTGTATTACTTTTACTTCCACGGCTTATGCAACCAACGACACAACAATAATTCACCATGTTTATAAACCCAATTGTGCAGTCTGAGTTCCCTTTTTCCACGACCGGAAGTTGGGACCTGTTTGCCATCAAACCGACGGCCGTGTTCGGTCTAGTTGTCTTCCAGGTCAACGGAGGACTCCCTAAGACAACGTAAATTCGGCGAAGCGTAAACACGAACAACAACCGGGCCCACGTCATTTTATGTCTAGTTCGCATCAGCGACAGCCTTAGCTCAAATTCGAGTAGCAATGCAGGTAAACATTTATATCAGGATGTAGCAATTTCCTCCTGTCTCCAGCGGGCGATCATGAAGCGACTGTTGTACGCAAGGGATGTGTAAACAACACAGGAGGAGAGCGCCAGATAATCAGAGGCGGGGAAGGTCCTCTTAAAATGAAAGAAGGCTGATTAAGAGCGCCTCGATATTCATTTCATCAATGTACATGCTACTGTAAATAAGAACAGACCTCTTTCTTATTTTTGATGGCTTTCAGACTTGAATTAAGCAGGGCTGGCCAATCTACGGAAAAATCCGTGTTATAGGGATTTTTTACACTTTTTCCAATCTACGGACCACAAAACAATATTTTGGCTGATTCTACGGATTAAAATCAATATTTGATATATTAAACACAGTAAATTAAAATTTTAGCAAACTGCGTCACTTTAGCTGTATAGCGCAACACATATGCACATATGAGTATTATACACAAGCGGTTACATGAGCAGAATATATATTATGGAGCCAGATCTTTTGTGACGTCATAAATTACTGTGATGTCATTGTTTCGATACGACGTTCGAGCACAATCGATCTATTTTCGCTATCACAGCTGCGCGATTTGTTTGTGTTTTATTCACATTTTTATCTATCATCGTGTTTCGCACGCTTTAGATATATATTTTTAAATCTCAGGATATTTGTTAACGTTAATTCGGCATCCCTGATGAAGTAGAGGAGTTGCTGGTTGACAGTAACTTGTTGAAGATATTTCATTGATAATATTACTCTAATCTCGATCATGCCATGTTTGGCTTTATGATGGATGGCTGCACGGATGTGTGTGCCTGTGTGTGTGTGTTTGTGTGTGTGTATGATGCTGGGCCGTCTTGTTGTAAATCGCTACATCCGGGTTGAAGTGGGTGTGTCTGAAATATCGCTTACTGCAAGCCTTAACACAATATCGGGATATGAAAATAATTTATTAATTTAAATTATATTCGACATTTAAATAAAAACAAAATTATACAGCACGTATAGTGTTCCAAGTCTGTGTTATAAGGGGGGGGGGTCTAGGGTATGGTACGTTCACGTGCAGCAAAACTAGGTTTAGCTAAAATATGCTTCATTAATCTGATTAGACAAATAAAACATTAACAACAAAGTAATATGATGTTAAAAAGTATTTCACTTTCGTGAATACGGTCAACTTGTGTTCGTGTATATTCGGTCCTGTAAAATATTGTTCGGAGAGTTATAACCTGTTTGACGAGAGGATCGAATGTGCCACTACCTAAAAGACTGTCCCGTTCTCTGAGTTATGCGTTCTTTTTTGGGGCATCGCGTACAGATCCCCATCTGGACCTCTGCGGTACCGTATTTCCGACTTTCCTACTTCAGGATCCACGGTAGGTGACGCCTTAGTAGCCTGGCTGGATTTGTCCTTGGCCTTACTTGAGACAGCATATAATTCACCAGATGGCGCCTCGGTGTGTCGTACGACAGTAGGCTCGGTGGACTGCGTGGAAGTGAATGGATTGCGGCGTTTTTTCTTTGATGGAGCAGCTTTTTTAGATGATTTTGGCCGTGTTGGCGCTACGATGGCGTCTCCGTATTGGCTGTCTAGGCCTACTTCGGCATAAGGTGATATGACGTCACTTCCGTCCCTTGGACGATCAACAGATATGACCTGAGCATACTGGCCGTCGTCGTTCATTGATTGTGGATATCTGCCGAGAGTGACGTCGTCATTAAGATATCCGGATTTGCTCCTCTGTTTCCACCTCTTCCTGAAACAGAACCGGAAGGAAGACATTTAGATAATGCCAAAGGTATGAAAATTAGTTTTCGTAGGGAACTGAGGAACCCACTTAAATACTGGTTCTGTATTAGAAGAGGGTTGGACCCAATTTTAAACTGTATTTCAAACAGTTGGTCCATCTACTGGAGTAGATTGCTGAGACGGGGTTTACTGAATTTAGGTACCTGTGAGTTGGCGTGCTATATGCTTACCGTAAACAGATGATTAACACGGCAATGATAACAGCACAAAGTGCCACACCTGTAATTACTGGTGCCAGGTAAACTGAAAAAATAAGCACATTTCTATTGTTAAGCGAATGATGAAGCTGAATACAAATTTCGTTGTTGGGGGGTGAGGGGGGGGGGGGGGGGGAGTTTTGAGTTCGGTGATTACTAATATAATTATCCTTTGTCTTTTCAGAATGTGTGAGAGATGTTTAAACGACCAACAGCGAATATTAATATTTATATGTTGATCAGATCTATTGGATCCTATCCAACATCAGTGACTCCCGAAAAATGGCCAGGTCAAGGACGGACTATCCTATCCACATAGAAATTCTCCTTACCAAGATTAAAGCCATCCCTTCTGGTGCCGGCAGCTGATTGGTGTCCTGTTGTAAGAGAAACGAAAACAAACAGGATGTAAAGATCACTTTCCGGTTTTGAATATTATCGTATCTATTTATTTACGTATTGGGGGTGGTCTGGACCGGTCTGCGGGGTGATTTTGATGGTGTCCGAATCAGCAAAATTCAGCCTGTAATATTGCATTACTGCAAATAGAATCGGCAGACCCTGGGCATTTTGGGGAAGCTATATCGTAGTAAGGCTGCACTTCCCGGCTGTTAAATGTACATACTGCAGGTAGAAGTTATGACTGATTCAAATGTTGAGTTAGCGGCGAGAAAGGCGATATCTCAACCGGATAGATAGTATCTCTTTCTTGGCACGTATCTGATGAGATACCGATAATTGTTTGCCTTATAATTTCATATCGTGATTATTTTGTCATAAGATGGCCCCCTCTGACACGCAAGCTAAAACAAATGGGTTTGATGGAAAGGCAATTTGATACGCATGTTGGCAACACACACCTCCCCACCCACACACCCACCCACTCTCCCTACACAGACATACACATAGACGCGCCCAGATACAAGCATTTACACGAGCACGGACAATGCGCATCAGAATAGGCTTCAGCTGAGAGCATTCCGTAATTATAATTATATTAAATACTATCTTTAACTCACTCTTGGTGCAGATGAAATATCGAACAGCAGAATCATAACAATGTTCGGTTTTCCACTTGTCTGTTCTGTCATGATCGATACAGATACAATCGTCCTTCGACGAAACAACTCTAGCCTGGTCATCCCAGTTATAGAAGGTTATTGGCAACGCATCTTCACTATCTCCTGTATTTATAACACGTTCATACTTTGAGATTTATACATTTTATACACAATCTCCAATAAGCGCACGCCACAATTTTACGGGCTCTTCTCAAATAAGGTGATGTCAGTTTACGACGAATATTAATATTTTAATGGAAAGTGAAATGACTTTCAGGAGTATAGATTAATATATCACTGTGTTAAGACAACTTTGAAAGGTAGGAAATGCTAGTTTCGCGTGAACATTATCTGATCCATCTGATGAAAGGGGTGTGCGCTTAATAGAGTACACTTAACTATGGTTTTAAAGAAATACACTTTCGATTCCGCATCTTAAATAATAAATTCGACTTTTATGAATCCAACTGCTCATAATAAATCTAATCAGACAACACAGTATCCTTGCCTGTCTTGTGCCAGTACCAGGGCCGTCTTCTGACACCCAGCCACAGGTCAACGCAGCTAGTGCTGATAAGGCGTCTTATCGTATCTGATAGAAGCGTATCATCCGTATACGAGTAGGCAATACGACCTGGTATCCGACCATTACTGCAGTAAGATTGGCCGAGATACCAGTCTGTTTTATTTAATCCATTCCCGCTGTAAGGTGTCTTTAAATAGCATTTATTACCAATCTCATGTGAAGATGGTGGGCACGAATTGTTGGCTGGAATGTGTAAGTAAGAAGAGTTGTTAGATAGGGAATACATAATTTTAAAAATTCAGTTAAATAAAAACTCTCACCGCATCTGTCGTGCATCTGTATGTATGAAAGTATTATGTATCTTGTGGCAGACAAAGGTAAGTTTAAATACACGTTTTCTTGCTTGAATATGCGCGTGTCCTTGTGTGTGTGTGCGCGCGCCCGTGCGCATGTGTACCTCCGTCTGCATGAGTGTAATTAGT
>JAODUP010000225.1:212500-270000 GCA_025642065.1 Paralvinella palmiformis
GGCTGAGCGCCAGCATATGACTGACTACTCGGTGACGTCCAAATAACACTGGCGCCCACTATCCTGTTATCTGGTTTTATATATATATATATATATATATATATATATATATATATATATATATATATATATATATATATATATAGGTCAGTGGTCTGAGCTCTTAGGATCCAATGAGACATACTCAGGACCGGATTAAGAACTATAGAGGCCCTAAGCATTTAAAAGATTTTAGTGCCCCAATATATATGTAATTAAAAATATAAACAATAATAAAACACAAAATACATTTTTATTTTTCGAAATAGCAAACTTGTTTGTTTCTAAAATATTTTGCTGCATTCCCCTATAACGCCCAGACATGTTAGCAGCGTTGTTGTAAGAGTGACCCCTACATTTTGAAAAGTTTAGCTAACAAACTTGACATAAGTACTGCAACACTTGGGTCACCATTTTCTAACCGGTATGACTTTCATTTCCAGAAAGGTTAAAAAGCGTTCAATAGTCTGTCCATCATTTAAGTACCTAAGTGTAACAATTAACTGATCGATATATGACAGATCTGGTGTTGAATCAACTGACAAACTAAATTAATCAGAAGATTTTACTTCGTCAACAATAAGCGCGTGGATGTTTTGAGCCATAAGTTGAAATAGTTCCTCACAGGTGGTTAGACTGGTAAGAAGGATTTCCTGACTGATCGAACTGACTGAAGAGCTCAAACAACCCTAAACAATTCCCATTTTTCAATGTACAAACCAGAAATGGGGTCAATTTAATTCCAGAATTGGAATAGATTAATTAAAATAAATGGAATTGGAATTAAGAAATTTTGACTTGGAATTGAGAAATTTTGAATTGGAATTGAAGTTTCCTACAAAATAATTAAATCCACAAATTAATTTACCATTTTTACAACGTTAACACTTATATGTGGTGCTACCAATATACTGAAACCAAAATGTATATATACAGTGTTGGAAATAAGAGCCGGCCCGGGTGCCGGGGCTGACACTTCTTGACCCGGGCGTACATATTTCTATAGTTGCCGGCTCACTGGTCCTGCTGATATTCAACCTATTCTACGTTTCACACGGCAAATAAAACGGTTAAAATAATAAGAAACAATAATTTATTCAATGAACAAACCTAGATTTGTATTTGTTATTTTCAACATGTTATTTGCTGCATACGTACGAACTTGGGTCTCATCCCGTTTCCTCGGAAATCGTTGTGTTTATGTTTTACACGTGCGCTTGTTGACGCCTAAAGCATTGGTACGACGGTAGTGATTGGCCAAATATCAATGGAATCTCCCCTCTTTCAACCAACCAGCAATTCTTTTACCCGGAAAATTTAAATCTCACACTCTTGGACGCCAATCTATCGGCAACATCATGTTATATCGTTATTAGGGGATTGAACCCCCCCCCCCCCAAAAAGGAAATAATTGACCCCATTGTAACAAATAAAGTATATGATGCCGCAAAAAGGAAAATAAAAATAATTCCCTTATGGAAAGCTGAATTTTCCTGGCTGGTGGTCAATGACACTGAAGAGGTAAGCCTAAATATTTCAGATCTACCAATATTATTGATTCATAATACACATCATTCAGACTTTCCGAAATGAGATGGCATCCACCGAACTACACCTGAAATGATCACCTGATCTTATTGGATGAGGTAAAACTGATTAGACATTGGGAACTGGCTAATACTTTTCAGGGTTTTATTTATTTGATTTGAGTTCTGAAATGTCTGGTTAAGCGCAAAATCTTATGATACTAACATCTAATTCAACTTTTAAATACACATAAGATGTAAGCTTCAAGAATGCAAATTAAACTGTTCGAGGGTGAGAAATTGAAAGGCAATGACAATACTATCATGCAGATCCCAAGAGTTGTAGCTGCATTGATAAAGTCCATGGCAAAACTTTCCCAGCCATAGACAGTGGCTTCCTGGAGTCCACCACGCTGGCCGATCTCTCATCATGGCCTCATACATATGCAGATTCAGTTGGTAGGTATCAAATCTCATGAATATATTTTAAAAAAACTCACACATATACACACATGTATGTGAATTTTCATTTCTCTTACATAGTTTCAGACTTTGGAGATGAGTTCTTGGTAACACTTGCGGATCATTTCCGAAGTCATTTGGAGGCATCAGTCATTGTGGTTCATAATGTGGAGTCAGAATGGACTATTCTGAAACAAGAGATATATACAAGGTGAGTAACACATACGCATTCCAAGAATGGTATCACGGATTTAGAATTTAACTGATGCATAGATCATCTCAATTATCATATAATCAGATACTTGTGTATGCATGTACTTTTATTTTCTTCCTGGCAGCCATAAGCCTCATTCCATGACCTGGAAGACCATCAATAGTCTATAGAGGACTCGATGCCCAAACATACTGGATGTTATTGATTTAATTATGTCATTGCCAGCAGGAACCTTTGAGCGTGAGCGTGTATTTTCACAGATGAAATTCACCAAGTCTCAGTATCTCAACAAACTAACTTCGACCACAATGACGATGCTGATGACGATTCACATGCACTCAGCTAACATTGCTGACTTCGATGCTAAGCAGGAAATTCACCAGTGGAACCTACACCACAACAGAAGGCCCAACTTCATGGAGGCGAAGGGCAATACCTGAGACCAAGGCAGTAGAAGAAGCTTTGGAGACAGCAGTGGATGGCCAGGCAGACGATGCAATTGAGGCAGTGATCACAAGTGGTTCAGCTCCAGGCTCTGACTGTCATTCAGATTTTTCTGATCTTGAGGAATCTGATCCTCCCAGTGAATAAACTTTTCAAAGAATATTTATGTTGAAATAAAGATGGATGTTTAATAATTAAATCATTAGTTGCTTTGTATGTCACATGGTGAAAATAAGCTTAGAGGTATTTAATTTTTTTTCTTGACCTAGCCACACCTACATTTGTAAACCCATTTCCATTGATAATTATTCACCCCATCATGCATAAATTTTCAACTTTTATGCTCCTTCTCCATGTACTAGTATTTGTAGCCTATACATTGCCCCCAACTGTTTTCATACATGTCAAGCTTGCTTTGCGGTTTCTGGGCTGCTATTCTCTTGCGGCACCTGGGCCAGCAACTTTTTATCAGGGCTGACAACTTTTAGGACTTGCCAGCTCTGTGTCTGATGATTTTTTGAGGGAATTTCCAACACTGATATATATATATATATATATATATATATATATATATGGTGGCCTAGCGGTTAAGCACCCTGCACTTGGTGACAACGGTCACAGGTTCGAACCCCGTAAGAGGTCGAAACTTTTCCAGGGATTAATTTCTCGGCTCACTACATCGTGGGTGGGTAACCACGTTAAATGGCGCTGCCGTCTCCACTGAATTATTTAAAATAAAGGGGGACGTTAAAAAATCCTGATGACGTAAAACACTCTGGCAGTGACCACCCTCATGGTATTTCGGCTCCATCTTTCCGTACTGTTCCCCTGTGAGTGGTGGGGGAGGAGATTTCTCGACCACTCCAACATAGAGGCTGTGCTGATTAAGCGACAGCCTGGGGATTCTCCCTGAACAACAAAACCAAAACCATATATATGGCACCCCACATGAGCATTTAACCAATTAAAATGGTATGGATACGGTGGGCTCCGCTCACAACACTGACATCACCACATAGCATGCCTGTAATCTTTAGAGATATTGCTATTAGGAATTTACACCGTTCAATGTTTAAAATGGGAAAAACTAATTTAGATCCACAAATTAATTCACCATTTAATTTTTTAATTCAGAAATATTTCTTCCATGATAATCCTACTTGGAAGAATATAAACTACTCGGAGTAGGTATTCTAAGTGGGTACTTAGAGTACCTACTCATTATATTGGAATTTGAATTGATAAATTTGGAATTGAATTGGAATTTATCAAATGGAATCGAGTGGAATTGGAATTGACAAAATGGAATTGACCCCATGTCTGATCCAAACCTTTCTTCTGTTCCTTGAAAACCCTAGCCACGTTCATCTAACGTACCAATAACAGCTATGACACGCCCAAAGACATGTTCTCAGTAATCAGGCTCTTCCTGAATTTGTTTTTTCAACTGTTGCCACAATCCTAAACCTTGTCTGCGAGTTAAGTATGTTAGCATAGAGTCTCGGTGAGTATAGGTCTTTTTTCATGATGATCAATTTCGCCAGTCATAGAACCCTTCTCTTGTAACAAAATGTGAGGAATGTTTAGAAGTAAACAGTTTACAAACAAAATAATAAACTGATCCTCTCTCTCTCTCTCTCTCTCTCTCTCTCTCTCTCTGGTATTTCTCACCATTGGCTTTAGTGCCAACAAAGTGTTTCTGCAAACAGTATCTTACTGGTTGGCCACTACTGAAATGCCGATAAGACTTGTTAAATGGTTCATTGTGGTGTTGAGACAGTCATTGGGTCCACGAGAATAAAGGCGAACTTCGCGTTAGAATTAACGGCAACAGGTATGCGATTAATTAAGAAAAACGATGTCGTCTGCGTTATTCTCGCATACTCACGAACATGCGCAGATAAATGAAGACCGGTCCGAACCATCTCTAAATAATTGGGCTTTTATTCCGATTGAGGAGATACAACAGCTAAAATAACATCAACATCTTTTAAATATATGAAATTCTCCAACAAAATGAAATGCCGACTGATTGAGAATAAAGAATCATCACAACTTATTCTAAGCACAAATATCTAGCTCGGGCGCCTCCGTGGTCTAGCGGTAGCGTGCTGGACCACAGATCACTACCATCCGTGTTCGAATCCCGGTGGGGGCATATCTGAAGGTTGTTTCGTCTTTCACTTCGTCTCATTACCTTTGGAAGTCGCTCGGCCCATTTAGCCTACCTTGTGCACAAAGGTGGCCGTAAAACATCAATCATCATCAATCAATCTAGCTAGTTCCTTTGTTTCTGGCCAAAGTTAAGAAAACCTTAAATCAAACACTCTTCTGGAGCTCTGTTTAGTTTTTTATATTTACACAAATACAGTAAAACAATTTAATTCCCGTTTGTAAAATTCTCATCCCTATAGTAATTACTTCATTAAAACACTTAATACTTAATTGGTATTAAGATGCCTGTTTTGACATGTTAAGTTTCTTTACAGATATGACAGCAAAATGGAACATTGGTTTATTTTCAATTACTCCAGTCGATAGAGTTTCTTTTTTTTAGAGTAGCAGCACTTCGTTCTAGAAATGAGACTACAAAGGGTAAGAGTTGTTAGATTCTTCTTTGAACTATATTAATATCTTGTAAATTATAGTATACGTATTTCAGAAAGAGTGAAATATCTGTTATTACTGATATCGTCGGAGGTACTAGAATTATTACTACATTTATTATAATAGCTAATATATATATATATATATATATATATATATATATATATATATATATATATATATAATTCATGTAAATTATAATAATGTCCGAATAATGGCTGAAATAGCAGTTTTTAACGTGGCTGACCATCTCAAATGAGGGCGACGCAAATGGTCTGTAATTTACAGCTTCCCCACGGATACTAATTCTAAATAAATTTAGCATTTAGAATAAATGGCATCTTAGGTTGAGAAAACCTTGCCAGTTGCCGGGTTGGATAAAAAACTGCTCCTACTATAGTGCCACGGCCAAGGCGCGAACCTGCGACCTCCCGCACAGAATGACCGTAGCCATAGATAAATAGTCTCACGCTCTACCTATGTGGTCAAATAAATAACATTACTAAATAATCAGATATACAATGTTTGTGTGGTCAGTTGCTTTACATCTGTAAATTAAAATATTAAAGCCTCCACATCCCTCTCCTAATACTTCATAATAATGACTAATTTGGGGGTATATTTAACACATTTCTATTTCGATTACGAGTGATCGTTTTATTTAAAAGGATGCATATAAAATTGATGTTAGTTATGTTAGTCATTAGTTATGTTTAACATATGTGTAATATATGTATAGTATATGTGTAGTGCACAGAGATGTTTTGAAATAATCAACGTTTTAATGACGCCTTAATTCTGCTCCAAACTGTGTACATAAAATGCAGGTTTATGTCAACACATTTTTTATAGGTGCTATTCTCTTTTGAATATTAAATGGATAATTTAATATTCAGACTTATAGCATGTGGACATATTTTAATCTTTCTACCTCACTGATACTAAAAATGCTTGGAACCCCCCCCCCCACACAAATTAGAACAGTCTATGGTACGGTACTGGAGAAAAGACGAATATAGTTGGGAGACATTACTTGATATTAATTGTGAACTGGAAAGTGACGAAATATTCGAGAGAGGGCGCCATGAGTTCGTCAACGGTCGTGTAATTTCCAAATTATTTCGGCTGTAGGTCTTTATAGAAACATAAAATAATTATGGACTGAGAAAAAAATTTGATTTCAATTGTTTGGCTGCTAATTTGATGCGTGAAACCGTGGATTAGCGCAGCTGTGTATCTTATCTGTTAAGCATGAAGGGAAAAAAAACCTGAAACATATAATTTATAGCCTTCTGTATTCGTTGTATTAGCAAAATAAATAAATTTGTCGAAGACCGGCGAACGCCATTCAGGTCGTTCCCACCGATGTGGTCTTGGTAGTGTGCGATTTGTTGACCCTTTGACCTTCGGATCCGATCGCTCCGACCTTGGCCCGGTCGTACAGAATTCGTTTAAGTCGGCGTCGAAATCCTGGACTGCAAAGGCAGAAGATGAAGAAGTTACAGGCCGAGTTGAAGTTAACCAAGGTAGCCACCCAGCTTCTGTAATAGAGATACACGGATCCGCAGCCGAGATCTCTGTCGACGTAGACGGCAGCCAGTAAACGTCGGATCGGATTGACGAGCTGACAGACAATAAATACGACGACGACGATGACTAATGAGAACGTCAGGTCGTTGTTGTCCCTAGCTTTGGCTGTCAGAGCCTCACGCCGCTTCCTCGCAGCCCGAAGACTGATGCACAACCGCGCGGTGAAGTAGGTAAGGAGGGACAGCGGGATGACGTAGATGACTAGATAGTAGAGAAACACCTGGTAGAGGTAGGCGTAGACGGAACTCGCCCCGAGTCTGGTATTCGGGGAGATCATGTGGCCCTCTGGGTCGAAGGAGATGTACTTCTCGCAGAAGCGAGGCACGTTGAAGAGGATACAGAGAACATGCATCATCAACAATCTGCCCTTCACCCGCAGCCTGCTGTCGACCTGATTGGAACGGGACGCCCAACAGACCGAGACGAATCGGGAGAAGGTGATGGCGACGATGCTCCACGTCGCCTGCATGTGGAAGGTGCTTCCCAATGGCCAGCCGTAGGCCGACAGGGCCGGCTTCACGCGATCGTAGAACGCGCAGCCGCCCCGGAAGTCGCAGAGCGCCGGAAGCGCCATCATAGTGGTCCAGACAATCAGCAGCAGCGTGTCAACAACGGCCAGGTTGATCATCAACATCGACATGGTGGAGGTCTTCACGTCCTTCCAGACCACGACACAGGTCAAACTATTACCTAAAGAGATACAATATAACGTGGGTCTCGGTATAAGCTTCATTAGTTGGCGTCATCTTGGTAAACGTTTTCCGTTTGTTTCGGTGATGTGGAGATTCGTGCTATCTTTATTCGGTGGTGTCGTGTGCTAAATTTCTAGTACGAGTTGCTTATTTTATGATCTTTTCCTGATTTATTATAATTTCACACCTGTCTGTCTGTCTGTTTCATCTCACACACACACACACACACACACACACACACACACACACACACACACACACACACACACACACACACACACACACACACACACACACACACACACACACACACACACACACACACACACACACATATAGTCAAATCTGCTCTTAACGCCACCTATCTGGAAGCGCCACATTTCCAAAGTTCCGATGCAAGTCCCATTTCTGTCTAGAGCCGCCACCTGCCCGACGCAGTCAAACGCCATAGTGGCAGGGTCCCTGGTCAACAATATTACCTGTCAAGTAACCGCCAGTTGCGATTGTTTTGTTGTTCGGGGAGAATCCCCAGGTTGTCGCTTATTCGGGACAGCCTCTATGTGAGAGTGGTTGAGAAACTCCTTCCCAGCACTCACAGCGGAGCAACACGGAAAGATGGAGCCCAACTACCCTGAGGGTGGTCACTGCCAGAGTGTTTTACGTCCTCAGGAGGTTTTTAACGTTCCCCTTTATTTTAAATAAATCAGTGCAGACGTCAGCGCCATTTAACGTGGTCAACCACCCACAATGTTGTGAGCCGAGAAATTAATCTCTGGAAAAGTTTCTACCTCTTGCGGGGTTCAAATCTGTGACCGTTGGCACCAAGGGCCGGGTGCTTAATCGCTAAGCCACTGGAGCTCACTGCCAGTTGCGATAATTTGATTAACGATTTATTAGTATGATTGAGCGTTGATCGTCATTGGTTGAACATCACCAACATATTGACTAATGATAGCTCTACCCCAGTTATGTCTGCGACGGTGTGTGTGAGGTTTGGTACTGACGATGTCTTGGCTAATGGGCAGTGGTATTTACATCGTTATGTAATTGTTATGTGATCTCAACACACTCCAGTGAAGGTAATTGCTGCTTGAAACTGATAAAGGCGTTATTTTGTAATTGTAATCTTTACAAATATTTTGTATATAAATTTCTTAATTAATCTCTCCCACAG
Source organism: Paralvinella palmiformis (assembly GCA_025642065.1). Taxonomy (NCBI): domain Eukaryota; kingdom Metazoa; phylum Annelida; class Polychaeta; order Terebellida; family Alvinellidae; genus Paralvinella; species Paralvinella palmiformis. The sequence continues at coordinate 221,249 of JAODUP010000225.1, forward strand.
TTGACAGAGGACTCATCACAGCAGTCAGAGCTGACGTGCCACATGTCCCCATCCCCAAATACACGGCGAATAAAGACTGGGAATCACTGACCATTACAGTACAAGGATTCAAGAATACAACACTTGATTTGATCAACACATACGGCTCTCCACGCCACCTGTTTGTCTTAGACTTTCTTCTTGCAGGAGACCTCAATGCACATTCTGACGTCTGGGGATCGTCCAACACCATACCAGGCTAGCATCTACTAGACCAATTAAACAGATCCGAGAGCATCGTAATAAATGATCCAAAAGTTCCATCCACGGTTTACGTCTCTACACTGGATCTAGTCATCGTGTCCCCACAGCTAACCACAGCTACACACTGGCACCAAAATGAAAGACTCACCTCAGACCACATAGCTAACAGCATCGATATTACCAGTGTATTCCATAAGGCTCCAGGGATCCATATACCACCCAGGTGGATCACAGAGAAAGCAGATTGGGATCTCTTTGCGAAGAAATTAAGAAACTGTCCAAACCCGGGTATCAATTCACCCCTCGACAATCGCCTACAATCACTACTTCACGACGTAAACACAGCAGCGACGGAAGCATTCCCCATCTCAAGAATGAAGACCACCCAGTCTACTCGTTCCTTCCTTCCCCCAGAAGCCCCAAAATGGACGAAACAAGTAAGCCAGCTCACCAAAACATTCAAGGCCAACCCAACCGAACGAAACAGAGGAAAACTTCGTCTCTGCCAACAAACAACCAAAAGGCAACCCTTCGACCTCAAGAAACAACAGTGGGACAAATGGTGCAACAGATCAAAAAGATAAAAGAGTATGCTCCGACAACCAAAACTGTAAACCCAAACGTTGAAGCCAACAGACTCGTTGACCATTTCACAACTAGAGCAGACCAGACCACTCTACCCAAGAACGTCATCATGGCTCCCACGTTCCTTCAAGAATCGAATCCTCAACCTATTCAACCAATCCTGGATCGAAGGGAAACTACCAGAAAAATGGAAGATGGCAATAGTCATCCCGATCGCTAAATCAGGAGGAAAAGGCCATCGCCCAATCTCCCAATTGTCCACCCTCTCAAAGATCATGGAGAAAATGATCCTAGCAAGACTCCAGTGGAAAACCCCCAAAACGAAAACATATCTTCTGTTTCGTCAAAGACAGATCAACTATAGACGCCATCGTTCATTTAGCAACAAAGATTACAGCCAGAAAATTCCCCAAAAGAAGCAAAGCAGTGTTCGTCGTCTTCATGGACCTGGACAAGGCATTCGAGCGTGTTGATAATCTTTCCATGCTGGACTCCCTTATCTCCCTGGGCATATCTGGGAGGATCATCACATGGATAGATAACTTTCTAACAAACAGAAAGTTAAAAGTAAAGATTCAAGCAACTATATCTGACCCCACGATCTCACTAGTGGCTGTCCTCAGGGGTCAACAATATCTCCCGCCATCTTCAACGGTCTCGTCGCCCAACTCCTGACGGTCACTCTTCCAATATCTGTAGACATCCTTGCTTATGCCGACGACCTTGTTCTCATTTCACACGGAAGTAGACCAGCAGAGAAACTCCAGAAAGCCCTAAACGCAGTAGACAAAGCAGCCAACAGTTTAGGCTTATACTTCTCTCCAGCTAAAACCAAGACCAAGACTTTCAACACAAATAGACAACCTAAATTTAAACTCGGCCTACAACACCTAGAAATGGTCAACGACTATAGATATCTCGGGGTAACCATAGACAGAAGACTCAGCTTCATTCAACACGTAGCAGACACAAAACGTAAAATAAACTACAGATTCAAAATGATCAAGGCCATCACTAATCTGAAGATTGGCGTCAACACTAAGATGCTTATAACCCTCTATAAGCACTTGATACAGTCAGTTATACTATACGCTGCGCCCGTCCTTCTACTGGCCTGCAACACAGCCTTGCAGAACTTAGAAAGAACACAAAGAGTACCACTTCGCTACATATTGGGGCTACCCAACGAAACCAACTGCACCATGATATACAGAGAATCAGGAAGCCTGCCCCTCCAACTCTTAATAAAGAAGGAAACGGCCTCGTATCTCCTGAGAGCTGCTACCAAACCCATTCAGACCGACATTATACAGCATATCCAAGAAGAAACACAAAAAGATCCCGAACACCATCCATCAACAACTACACCGACGCCAATTCCCAAGATAACGTATCTACAGCCTGGGCCTGCTTCATCAAAAGACGAAGAAATAAGAGGCAGAATCCCAAACCACACCCGATCACCTTATCTAATCTGCACGCACTTGCACGCACTCGTCATCCACTTGGACTCTATGCGAGCAATAATCATCATCACCACAGCTAATTTCCACACCTATCCCGAAATCATCACAGAACTATACACCACGGCATCAGCCCTCAAGCAGCGTGGAATCCAAGTAATACATACTCCAGTGGGTTCCAAGCCACGTTAACCTTGAGGACAACGACCGAACCAATAAACTAGCAAACGAAGCCACGAGCCTAGACGTCATCGAATATGGCCAACATACCCCAGGTACATTCAACTATCTTGTTGACAGATTAATCTTTAACCGACTGGAATCTATCTACACATCAGCATCAAGGGATTGGTACCAGAAGACCAATGTAGGATATTTAGTGGGATAGTTCAAACAACTGAGTGGGTATTTTCTAAACCTATACAATGGCGGTGTCTGTAGCGATATATCGAGCCCGTATAGGGCTTTTTATTGTCGGCTGTCAAACAGGGGAACTACATGTAGAAAAAGTACCACGTTAGCAAATACAGACACTGCAGTATGCGTTTGTTTTGCTGAATTGTGATGCTGGATATTTTATACTGTTGCTACTGATTGAAATATTGCTAGTCAGAGTTGGTTATATAGAGCTGAATCCTGGTCCTGTATGGATGGATATCAGGATCCTATAAGACGAGATCGGGTTGGTAACAGAGGAGGAGGAGTACTAGCGTGGGTATCAAATAGTTTTGTATGTAAACGGCGAAGATGTCGAAATTGAAAATTATGAACTAATATGGTTAGAAATACGCCGTAATAACCACACAACTGTACTTGCCGTAGCATACAGAACAGACCCCTCCACTTATCATGCTAATAAACCGATGGAGTTTATTGAAGCCAATTATTTGAGAAAACTTAGAAATATTCCAACCAGGATCACTGATACATCTGAATCTGAACATGACTAGATACTGACTAATTCTATCAACATATTTCAGGCGATTGAGCTGTTTCCACCAGTTTCGTATAATGATTACCATACCATCAATGTCAGGATCAATTTATAGAGGTTGACAACAGATAAAGAGGGCCGCCATGTTGATAGATGATAATTTAGTTGCTGTTACGAACTGGAGCAAGTCCTGTTTGGTCACTTTTAGTCCACCGAAAATGGAGACAATTATTATTTCTACAAAGTCACGTGTAGAAGAGCATCCACCACTACACATGGATGGAAATATGGAGATCCTATATCACAAATATGTTGACATCACGATCTGCAAGGATCTCACGTGGCACAGACATATCAGCAACATTAATGTGGAAGCAAGATCTGCATTAAAAAGGATGACCCCCTATAAATATAAATAAAACCGGCGCTCTCTGGAATTAATATAATATTCAAATAATCTATTAGACCGTGGATAGAGTACGGCGATATTGCGTGCGGCTGATGGCAACATAGATGAACTCGAAAAGCTAGAGTCCAGTCAGCTAGATGCAGCACCCGTGGTTACTGGTGTCACGGCTAGATGCAGCACTAGTCTTCTTATTGAAGATGTAGGTTGGCCTACATTGGCAAGTCGTAGACGGGCATATAGATTAACTCTGTTTTATGAAATTGTTAATGGACTGTCCCCTCCATATCATATCAATTCGTACTCCAGGATGTACACGAACGTATGCGCTAACCTCAATTTCACACTAGGAATATGTACATTATGCAAAATCGTTTATTCCAAACTCCATTGTGGAATGGAACAAGTTGAACGATGATATAAAGGAATCAACAAGTTTGTCGGGATTCAAGAATCTTATTAATGTGGTGATTAGGCGTCCGCAAAATCGATTATATTATTACGGACGTAGGTGGGAAAATATTCATTTGGGTCGGTGAGAATAGGATACAGTCTACTAAAATCCCATTTACACTATAACCTGCATGTAGTTGACAGTCTTCGGTGTCGGTGTGGTTATCCACGAGAGGACCCCCACAACTTCTTTTTTAATTGTCCTATATATGCACCGGCCAGACGATTTTTATTAGAATCAGTAAATTTAACTGACCTTGACATTCATGCAATACTTTACGGTGACTTCACTCAGGAATTGACAGCAAATAATATCCAGCTAAACGCAATCCACCACTTTATGCGTGATACTAAACGTTTTAACTACGGTTGATAGCCAAACTTAATTGTTTTGTGACACTGTGTATGCTATGATGCTTTGTTATCTTTTACCCACTCATCCACTACAAAAACACCCTCAGGGTATTTCGTCTCCATCTTTCCGTACTGCTCCCCTGTGAGTGGTGGGGGAGGATTTTTCAACCACTCCAACATAGGGGCTGTGCCTAATAAGCGACACCTCGGGATTATCCCCGAACAACAAAGCCAAAGCCTTTGGTTGGGTTTGTCTTGAGGGTAGTTAAAGTCCATGATTTGCCGGTATCCGTCGTTTGGTGATTGTTTGTATTGTATTCGTGTCTTTGTGGTGTGGTTTGGATGTGTGAGAGTTTTGTTTATTAAATGTTTGTGTTACGGTTCAGTCAAGTCAGCGGGGACTGGATCAGGTGACCATGTGGATCTACTGGACAACATCACTGACGGTGCTGAGGGCAGAATTCCCCCCTCTCTCCTCTCCTTTTTTCCCCTTATATATATATATATATATATATATATATATATATATATATATAATAATTCCTAGATTTTAAAGGAATAAAGAAGAGGCTGTGCCAAACAAGTGACAGTCTGGGGATACTTCCCGAAGTACAAGCAAGCAAGCAAGGAATAAAGAAGATTTTTCTTGAATTAAAAGCGTCTACATGAGTTCGGAGTCTTGTATGCTGAGTGAGATTGATTAGTTTAGACCGAAATATCTCCGGCTATATATCCTGATGACGACTATAGATTTCTTCCTGTAACTTCACCGTACCTCCATCCGATCTTATTGTGGTATTTCACATTCAACAGCGAACTTCTAAATCTATACAACTACACAGCAAAATCCGTTGAATTACCTGTATTACTGTAAAACTGTGAATGTTTCGTTCAAAAGAAACCTAACAGGCAGTTCGTGCTTTACGATCTAGACCAATGATAAATGATGCTTCAAAATCAGTTTTATTTAAACCAATATCAAACTACAGTGTCATAGCCCACAACAAATGGCATATGCTTTTGTCACGAGCATGCTAAGACCAAGTGCACGGCAGTTGATCGATGTCAGCATATCTGCACTTTAATTTATTTTAAAGTTTCTTTATAGAACTCACATTATCTTTATTCGTCTACAGGACGAAACAGTCAACTATCTCTTATTAAAAAAAAACACTCGATACAATACTGAGTGAGTTACTTACGTGTTGGATTCGGTTTTAAAACAAAATGTGTATTACTCTGAAAAAATAAGTATAACACTTTATTGTTTTACTATAGTCTTATTAAAAAGTACGTTTCAGTGGTATATGAGATTTTTTATATAGTAAATCTATAATCTATACTACTACTACTATTACTACTACTACTACTACTATTTGTTTCATCATCATCATCATCATCATCATCATCATCATCATATTTTGTAAGTATACAAAACCATAACAGTATTTATTTACTTAAATATGACACCACATCATATAATCATCGAATTACTTAATATACAATTATCCATGAAATAATGTATTTTCCGTGATTTGGACCCCCCCAAAAAAATTTGATTTATGTCTGCTAAGTTAATAAAATAATTTAGCTTTCTTTACGAGTTTTCATCCTAACATCTAATTAGCCGTTTACAATCGTAATCGAAACCTATATATTTATTCTGTAACTTTTGTGTACAACCCTTTCGATATTTTAGACGTGATCCAGAGATTACGAAAACCCCACAAAGAGCCAGAATATTATAGAAATAAAGAAATATCAATCGAAACTTACCTATGGTTCCTCCAACCAACAACAGCCATTTAATAATTACATCAGATACTAGGTCGTGTACATAACAAGCCCAGTGGGACTCGCCATTGTCACTACCGAGTACTGATGGAGTTGAGTTGTTTTCCATTTTCACCTCGTCCTGTTCTCGGATTCAGCCGTTTATCTGTATCTCATCTAACTGTATCTGAGAGCTAACTGTATCATACGGGGTTGATATCAGTTGATACATGGCGATAAGGCTAGGTGTGGACGGTTTATAGGTAGGGCGACTCTTCGGGACCGACAACAAAACAACACTCGGAAGCCGCGAATGGCATTGTTGTCTTTTTTTCAACTCGACAATTCCATTGTCCGACAGGACAACAAACGGCGCATCCGTATAACAGTCTAAACCATATTCCGACAACCTCGAACAGTCTAATAATCACTTTGAGCTCGCGCACAATGGCTACTCTGAGTAATTAGTTTCAGACGAACTAATGGCCAATTTTTATATGCAATGATAATGTCGGCGATTGTTAACAAAAAATCTGAAATGTCAGTCGGCGAGTTGAAAAAGAAAACACGTTTCAGATATTGGTTTAAGCGGCTATGAATTAAAGAACGTATTTTTTTTTCTCCAGACCTATCCATTAAAGATATATATACATAACTACACACACACACACACACACACACACACACACACACACACACACACACACACACACACACACATATATATATATATATATATATATATATATACATTTTTTTAAACAAAAAAACCCTACAGATTCGGAAATCTAATTGCAGACGAAACACCCCACTAATCTATTATAGTCAATATGTGTGTGACCATATTTCGGCATTCATTATCATGTTCGCAAAGAAGTTAATGTACCTCGGAGGTTTGTATCTCAGTTATCTCTAGAGACCCGTTGTGCTACAGAAGTGTCCAGACAATGAAGAAGCATCGCCTCGGAATCGTATATTATTTATAATAGAAAACTAACACCGGAAAGTTCATGACGCTGTTGGCTTATCAACACACTGTTGAGCTTATATATGATTGTCACATATTTGTATTTTTTATTCGTGATGATTTTGTAAAATTACAAAATATTTTGTCCAATCTCCTACTTTATTGGCGAGCGTTTGTCCCGTGGGCATTTGTCCTACAACCGTAAAAACTACTGACTGAGGAAATGGCGAATGTCCAGTTCTAGGGCTTAGCTGGTATCAAAGATGATGGATGAATGTTATTTAACGACACATCGGCACAAATTAGGCCATTCAATGTCCTAGAACGATTGCAATTAAAAACCGTATTAAAGAATCTTTTGGCTGGTTTCAAAGAGGAAGCGACAATTTAATGTTGTGACGTTTAGATCGGCCAAATTTCTACTTGGATACGTGACAGTGTCTGTTTACTTAATAAGGTTACCACGAACTTTGTCACTTATAACTTCAACGCGACCACGTTTTACATTAACTAAACTGCTCTGAGTCTTGCATACGAGTTAATATCCCCGTTAACCATATAACCAATGTTATCGGTAATTATCATACGTTCAAATATTAGCAGTAACAAGCCATTTACATCATAATAATTGGCAGTTACTGAAATACAGTCATAATGTTAAGTTTTAGATCCGAATTAAGCCACTTTAAACTGTTAAAATTCAAATTCAGCTTCACTTTAAGTGTAACGGTTATTAACAGGGATATAAACTTGATGTTATCATGTTTAAGACAGCATTGCTCGGAATCATAATGTACCATTTTCGGAAAATAAGTGTAACTAGGTAAAATCATTATATACATTACTAGAGGTAAGCATACTGATACCAGGAGATGGGTTGATAGACACAGTGGTAAACCAGACAACAGGTTATTATTATCTGTGATATAAATATGAAATTTATTCCCATAAATAACAATTGGTTGTTAAAGACATGTTTATTTCGACACCATATAATAATAATATTGCATAAATTTAAATAATCATAATGATACATAATCAGCGAAATAAATAAATAAATGAGTCATACATAAAAATAAAACACCATAGTTACAGTATCCGGCAAATTGTACAACAACCAGTTATCAACGCAATATAAATCAATTATTAATCATAGTTAAAGCATAATAATACAAATTGTTATATTCCTATTTCGATGGTATATCAGTGTGCGACAATAATGTTCGACCGCTCGACCGGGACCAGTGTTTCAAGGCCCGGTCTAGTATCAGTGCTATAACACTCGACTGGGCGGTCTAGTGTCGACTTTGATGGAAAAACAATAAAAACGAGTACAGAGCTACAGGCTAATACTAACAGCTACACATCAAATAACCAAAGACATGATCTGTTTATTAATTCGTGACATATCAAAGAACAAACGCACAAATGACTTCAATTTGCTATATCCCGTCAAATCTTCCGGCTATGAATCAAATTGGCGTAACCTGTTAACGTCACAATCATCACTCGCAGCTTCCCAACTGACTAGTGTACTGAATACTGTAGATCTGTTTAATTTGGCGAATATGAAATAATGGCGAAAATGGCGAGTGACGTAATATCGCCATTTTTTCCTGTCGCCAAAATATTATGTTGTACAGAACTTCATATTATATTTCAAAAGCACTACTTTGATGATACACTGAACATGTGTAATATTCTCATTTATTCAACAATCGGTTCACATTGCAATTTGTAATAAAACAATCACTCGTTTAAAGCTCATTCGTCCCTGGCATTTTCCCCGTCAGAATAATTCATAATAGCGATCAACAGTCCTGCTTGTTTCCCAGCCATCTTTAAAAACATCGGTTTGTCGAGTAGCAAAATAAAATGCATGAAACAACCAGCTTGCGTGTAGAGGTTTGAATGTAGAGATCTTGAGGCTGAGTTGAGTGTCTGCAATATTGCGATTGGATGTCAGTGAGTCACTGACTTGATCACTATACCAGGCATTGATTTTGGCTTCGAGATTTGTTATAATTTATATTCGTTCGCTGAGAATAGAAACATAATATGAAAACATTATATTTTACACCTCCTTATATACAGTTTGATGTAACCTTCTCATAATGTTAATTGCAATTCGTCTTTAGCTTGCATATCAGTTACCTTTGTTGTCATTCAATCATGGCAATGGTTTGCCAATTACTAGTTCAGATCTGCTTAGAATGGAATTACTCGTTACATAAAGGCCAATTATCTAGTCTGCTTCAGATTTGGTTATGGTTGGTGAATAACGGTGTGCTTTAAATATGGTTTTCCCGAATGGCCTAGAAAAAAGCAAAAATTAACTTTCCTGACGGCATATGTTCAAAATGACGAAATCGCCAAATGTTGCTGTCGCCAAATTAAGCTGATCTACAGTATGCAGATTAGCCTTTAAACCGAAGACAAATGTGTTATGTCTACACACCGGATGTTTAAAATCCCTCAGCGGCAGACTTTTTTTCTATTTCTATCGTGTTTTCCGGGTATACGTCTTTGTTAAAAATGTGGAAATTTATAAAAGGAGTGAAGGAGCGAACTGTACAGAAATGTAAATAATACATAAACTCTTGGGTGGATAAAAACGGCGCAATAAGTTTTGTATTTCATGGATCATTTTTAGCTGGCAGCCATATGGATAATTAATTATGCGAAAGTATATACACGCATGCTCAGTGAATGCAAACGGAGAGTGATGACGTCACAAACAACTTAAGAATGACAGTATTTCACTGAGCAATGGTACGTCGGAGTTTACTAAGAGACACAGGATAGTACCGAATATTCACGATGATTCCATATAAGGTTATTGAATGCTGCGCGGAGACAAACTCCGCGTACGTATGAACGTGTACGCGCCGTTTTATTGAACCATTGTCAGTTACAATGATGATATTTAAAAGGTTTTTACATTTTAAAATGAATGTATTTCACACAAAAAACCCCAATATGTTGACATTTTGGGATAAACCTGAAAAGGATATTGACAACCAAAGAATTGCTTTAACGTGTATTGGTGCATTGTAAACAGGCCCGCCTAATTAACTCACTGATCCACTCATAATATTTAAATTTCATGCAAGTCTAAAATATTTAACTTTTGCGCTCACTCGGTCTAGCGTCAGCATAGCAGATCTAGGGTTAAAATATTTTACTGCAGGTCCAGTAAGGCTATAAGTTAGTTTCACACGCTGGTATATTTTGTTCGCGGAAGTTAAGCATTGAATGTTGACTGCGTGTGCTTAATGCACATATTTCTCAACCGTCTCTGGTCTTTAATCATATCACAATCCAAACAGATTTCTTTGTCGCGCCATAGTCACGCGGTAATCACATCGGCTATACTCTTTTTCCTATAATAAAAACAGGGAGATTTATATTTATAATCCGGATCGTATAAAATATAGGCATGATTTAATCAGGGCCAAGATTATGCGGAGCATCTCGGAAGTTGTCTGATATCAGTGTCTTCTTCCATTCGAAATAAGGCAGATAGTCTTCATCGTTGTTGGCCAGCTTCGGCAGGTATTCCGCTAGATGTTTCGGCGACTCGAAATATTCGACACTGATGTATAAATGATTTGGATGATGATGATGATGATGATGATGGATGATGATGGTGATGATTTATGTTTTACGGCCGCTTTTGTGCGTATGGTAGGCTAAGTGGATCGAGCAACTTCCAAATGTAATGAAGCGAAACACCCTTCAGATATGCCCACGTCGAGATTCGAACTCAGGTGATAGTGATATATGGTCCAACGCGCTACCAACTAGACCACGACGGCACCCCCACACCCCCTTGACACCGAGTAGAATAACCTTGATTGTGCCCATTAATGTCAACATCGACCCATATGCCCACACCGAGGTTCGAACTCCGGTGGTGGTGATCCTCGATCCAGCACGCCACCAGTTAGGGTACGGAGGCGCCCAGCTGCTTGGAAAGACATATTCAGTGGACATTATTGGCTTATGGTTAGGATATGTACTTAACACGGCAGGTATCCATCTTCGGTACCGTGTTGATATCTGGTTGTGGTGTCGGAAAGTGTTTCTTCAATCGAGCGATAAGGCGCTTGATGTATTTAGACCGACGTTATGATTCGGAATTATTATGAAATGGCATGAAAAAGCCCAGTCTTCAAATATGCTATCGAGTCATCCGACAGGACACGTTGTGGTGGAAGAAATATTAAAGGTAACAGTGTTCTTATTGAGAAAATTTGATGGAATGGAAATTATTCTACATATATTGGGATATTCTTTAAAAAAATTGATATTAGAAGAAGAAAAAAAACAACATTTAGGATAGAACGGATCATGATGGTGTTATAACGTCGGCGCTATGAAAATTATATATTAACATTCTCAAACCGGACTCTGTTGTACGTACTATATAATTATAGTAACGATTTGTAAATGTTATCTATGACAATAAGATTAGAGCTAACCGTGAATGTGATAGCACAGATGGGACATAACTGTACGTAGGAAAGACGATTCTATTCCCGCATAGTACTAAAGCGGAGAATATATATATATATATATATATATATAATGTTGTTACCGAGCCGTGATAGCGCAGTTAGTTATAGAGCGTAGGACTCGTAGCCGAACGGTCGCGGGTTCGAGGCTCCGTGAGCTGCGATGTTGTCATGTGGCGACTGGTTCACTCATCCATAAAAATGAGTACCTGACCGGACGCGATGGCTATGTGTTTGAGTAACGCTTTAATTGCGCCTATAATGGCAGCATGCGTTGTATGCTCCCCTGGAGTTGAAATGTGCGCTGGGTCGAAACAGGTCTGAGTCAGGGATAATAATATTGTAAAGCGCCTTAGAGCAGCTTCTAGCTGATTAGGACGCTACATAAATGACATATATTATATATTATTATTAGAAACGTCGACCAAATGAGTTGGGCCCAATGCCACCGTTTGAGATGCGATACAATGTTTCTATTCCAGAGTCAGGTGTACGTTAAGAGCGTACGGTGTCTACAGTCATATAAATATCGAAATCCCAAGCCACACATCTAAACGGCTTCATGTACCTTATGTGTGTACAGATGTATATGCGCGCGCGCTTGTGTGTGTGTTACACTTAACCTGTTACACTTAACGTTACACTAACCTGTTACACTTAACGTCTATTGCTAACTGAGATTTAATACAGAATACCTGAAACTTTCAGGTAATTATATATATATATATATATATATATATATATACCAGAATAATATACCTGATTATACAGATTAACTGTAAAGGTGAGCTGCTCAGTGATATCACGGATCTTAAAGAACTGGAACTAGGGGTTAGAACGTGGATCTGTTTGCCGGAGCTCGGAGTTTCGAATCCCGGACGTAGTACTATAGTTTCACACAACCAGACAACTAGCAAGGTTTTCTCCACCGAATATGCCATATATTCCCGTTCTCAAGCCGTAAGTTAGACACACTATGCGTCTCCCTTATTTCAGATAGCCAAGCCACATAAAATAACTGCCATTTCGGCCAATATTATTATTATTATTATTATTATCTACTGAACTGATTTATGTAGAGGAACCAACGAAGACGTCAGTTTTTAATAGTTAGGTTGAGCACGGGTTAACGTTACAAGAATGGCTAAGCCAGAGCATTTGTGATCTGACTTGATCGGGATTGAGATGGTTACATGATCCTTATGCCACCTGACATGAGAACACGTGATTTTTCCATTCTGGTCAATGATCCCGCAATACAATATGGCATAATCGAGGAAGCAGTATTGGGGAATCCTCCAGTAATTAGAATCATTTCCATATATTTATAATTTGTGGTTATAATTGGAGGATTTTAGTTTGCTTTTAAATAATTTTCTCTGAGTATGAACAATTCCTTGAAGACTGTTTTTATTGTTTGCATGAATGTTGTAGTTGTGATATGTGCTGCCATCTGGCGAAAATGATGCAGCTAAATTGTCACCTCGTACCTATTGTTTCTTGATTTATATTCTTTCCAAGCAAATTATTTATATTTGTAATGATGTTTCAATTATTTTAAACACCCACGTTAATAAGAAAAAGAAATGCTTGCCTTTTGACGCGGATAGGAATTTGTTTAAGCAGTTCTAGTAAATATTATGTTGATGTATCTGCGAAAAATACCTAAGCCATCTTGTGATTTGATTATGACGCAGTCGTGTAAGTACGGATATTTCAGTTTTGTTACAGTTTTTTTATTATTATTAGAAGTGCATCCATGGATTCCTGAATAGTTATTTTTACTTATAAAAACTCAGCTGTTTAAAGTTACTGTAACCAGTAATTAATATTTGTTTAAATTTGACCTTATTTACCTTCATACCTGATATACGGAATATAGAGGCATTGCCTGATTATTTATTCCGGTATTGACTGGTACATATACACTTTATTTACAATATTTATATAGCCCTCATGGCAAATTGTATCGCTCTGGATGCTAAAATTTAGCTAACTTGGACTTAAACCTGTTTATTTGCTAGCTTCCAATTGTTCACAATTCTCTGACTATTTACATATAATTTTGGCATCGAACTATCAGGCCATTGTATACCTTAATTGTAACCATGCTGATTTTTCCAAAACACACACACAAATATACACACAGAGACAGAAAAATCTTCTTAAGTGGTGCCATCTAGCGTTCTTATTAGTATTATACCAATTAGTCTGTTTTCCAGATACGATCACCAGGAATATTTGTTTTTAAATTTATTTGAAATAACTATTATTCCTCTTTTTCAAGTAAAATGCTCTTTCGTACAATTAAGATTGTGACCAAAGGCATAACACTATCCGGACTTAAAATAAACATCTTAAAGAAAATTGGAACAAATAAACGAACCGGAAGTTGACTCTCTGTCGGCCATATTGCTATTCGAAGCTCGTTGATATAGTTGGTGAGTTTGGTATGGGGTTAGAAATCTGAGCCATCCTGAGCTTTGTTGTGGTGGACGTCGCTAAAGTTGTGTAAAATACAATTGTGCATTGACTGAAATTTTATATAAAGACAGTAGTTTCTCCGTTTTTGCCGGAAATTCTTTACGGATTCGCCGTTTCTGTAAGTGATATTATTGAGTTTTGTCGTCTCTTTGTATACGCAAGGCATCTCTTGATATATAACGGGTGACAACAAAGCTACACTGATTTGAAATTGTCACACAGATGTATCACCTAGTTACGCCAAAATGAATATACTTGTTGACTCCATGGTAAATGTAGTGGTTCCCTGGTGTACTGTCAACCGGTTTATGTATATTTTTTAGTAGAACGTATTTTTATCCCGAGGTTTTTTGTCTTTAAATGTTTTTGACGCGACTGGTCACCGTATTTTGTATCAAATATAAAAGAGAAGTACTTGGTAGGTTTTGGTTTTAGAAACAGAGATATGGGTTGATGTAAACGTTTTCTCTAAAGAATTAATATGAGTGAAAGTAAAAAACGTGGGTGTTCGGATTTAAAATGTTAATATGGGAGACGGCGGCCTTGGATTACCATCGTACCTTAATTGTAAATCAAAACTTTCCTTGGGACCAATAAACTTGGACCAGATTTACTAATGTTTTAGTCGGAGCAGCTGGTGACAAAGCGATGCATTGTGTACTCCCTGGAAGAAATGGGGATTGTCTGATGGTAGGCTGCCAACAGGAATAGGCTTACTGGGATAGTCATTCCATTAAATGCAGCTGATGTTACATATACATGATATGTGAACAAATTAATGAAATTATTTGGTCTGTAAAATGTATTGGTCAGTTTTCTTGGTTTCTGATCTGTTCTGCTTATACATGTTGCCAACTGTTAGTTACACTTGAAAGGGACTAGTCATTCTATGAAATATTACCCCAGGCCCAGTGGAATGAAATATTACTATGGCAGCTCCCCATATAGAGTATTTAAAGAAATATTTAGCTTTATGTTTGAAGTCTTTATTATTTTGCATGCCAGTGACTACTTAATTTGACATCATTGCACTTATAAATATGTAATTTAATGTTGATATTTTGACACTAGACTAACTATATTTTGACTTATCTAAGTTACAGGGTTGACATGTGTTGTTAATTTCACAAAATCCATTTCAAGTGTTTTAACATAGGTAGGCCCTGAGCCAGGAGACTACCTATTTAGTCCTCCATCAGCCTTTTGACATATCTAAGTTTCAGGGTTGACATGTGTTGTTAATTTAAAAAAAATACATTCAAATGTTTTAACATAGGTAGGCCCTGAGCCAGGATACCACCTATTGAGTCCTCCATCAGGCTTTTCAATAGCAGCCAATGCTATACGTCTGCTATTTTCCAGTCCCATGTTGCCTATTTTATCGGCAGAAAATCGGTTCACTGTATTTCAAGGGAGATCCCCTAACCCACCCTTCCAATGGAGAATGGCAGCTACTGTGTTAGTGTGACTACCATTACCCCACAGCCAAAAATGGACTTGGTAGATTTGATATTGACCAAATGGAATTAATTGGAATTACTAGCCCCTAGAAATTTTGAGCCTTACGCATCTTGGCCCTTTGGGATAGATCTAAATAAAATCAAACATTGCATCTAGATAGTATGCCGATTGTTGCTTTTGTTAGTTCATTTGAAGTGCACCTGTAACTTAATATACAGGACAGGGATAGAAGCTAATTAGAATCCATTAGTATCCACAGTATTAGTAACTTGCAAAATATACTAGTCCTGAGAGTAATTCACTAGTCCTGATAACACAAAATAAAGTTTCACATACATAAAGTTTATTTTGTAGTGTCTGAACTTAAATGGTTTTGTAGCATTATATGTGTACTTAAATGTGTATTGTGAAGAAAAGAAACTACAAGTCATTGGTAGTTGATTCCAAAAGAGCATCTGGTTACAACTGCTGAAACCTCAAGGAACCCAAGGGTTTATTTATGTTTTAATATCCATTCGTTGAAGGGAAAAACCCAGACCAGGATATGTCTTGGACAAAATTTTGTCGACACAGCACACTATTCCAACTGTCACCCATTCCCCTTGAGCAGCATGTACAACCCATTGGCTGTTCAAATAAATTTTATTGTGGGTGTGTCCAGTTGATTGATAACTAAAACAAAATGTCGTAAGATATCACTGTTCACTTCTTTAATTTAACCCATTAATTATACTGGTCTGCAGGAAGACTCAAACTGAAAGTTTACTGGTTCCGTAAATTTTGTATTCGCATTGGGTATACAAGTGCATGTTAATTTTGAACCTTGCATGAGGTGTTTATTGCAGGGAACAGACTAAAACTTGTAATTGATCAATAACCTAATTTGCTTGGGAATGTACTATTTAGTGATGTTTTATCTTAAAATGTTACTGGCCCTGGGAAAGAGATTGGGTGTTCAGCACTATCTCAACATGAAAATCTGCTTGTTCCAGACAGCTAGGTAACCAATTTTTTTACCATGGCTTTGTCTAGCCTCGGCTAACTCTGAGAAATAACTTCATCAGCTTTGATAACAAAGACATCAGTAACACCAAATTTGTATCATATTTGGAGCACAGTGTAATATCAATTTTTTTTTCTACATTTCACTAGCCCCATGGCTAGTCAAATTTAAATTCACTAGCCCAACAAAAAAAATTACCAGCCCCCCCCAAAAAAAAATTAGTCCAAGCAAAACTGCGCTAGAGTCAACAGAGAATGACAGATTCTCGAAGTGGGTGTGTCTAGTTAATGTAAATTGAACATACCTAAGAATCAACCGCACCCTTGATATTCACACACATATACAAAAGTTATGTTGTGTCATTTGCTGTGAACCATTACTTTAATTGCTCAATTACTTTGAAAGCTAACTCACTAAAAAATTGCAATATTAACTTAATAAAAATTACGTTTGGTGATATACAAGTTTCAAAAGGAACTAATACCCACTCCCTGTCAGGATACCTGTCTCTACCAATGTTTGTATGGCAGATATGAAAATTTTAAAGATGTATGCGGGTTGGATGCTCTGGCTAGCCCTCAACCTGGCAAAGTTGTCAATGAATAGTCAAAAGTTGGTAGCTTCGTGTTAAACTATTGACACTAACCAAACCCAGAGTTTTGAATAATACTCTCTGCTTTTAGGGTAGATGAGGTGAATCAAACATTTCTTTTCCGCCATGTTTAAACATGAGCTTGCTCAGTTGGTGAAATCCAATTTCAGAACATGTTGACTGGTTCCTATACTGTATACAATGTGACAGTTTTCCCAAAAAATTGTAAAATTTATCTGAATATAATGTTATTTACCTAATAGGTTAACATACTAATATTTGTTTATTTTTAGTGGGCATATTTCACAGAATTATTAGCACATTTTCATGAAGTTCTTGATGTGATCATGCCATAGAATTTCTTGCACACTGAAGAGCTCCAAAACAACT
Source organism: Paralvinella palmiformis (assembly GCA_025642065.1). NCBI lineage: Eukaryota > Metazoa > Annelida > Polychaeta > Terebellida > Alvinellidae > Paralvinella > Paralvinella palmiformis. The sequence continues at coordinate 238,874 of JAODUP010000225.1, forward strand.
GAAACACTAACAATGAACAAAAGACTGCCACTTATTTTGTCTCAAAATGGCAGTATCCCTGTCCGGTTAGTATTTTGGACAAGCCACTCACCCAAAGACATAATCCACTTGTCCTGTGCTACTGATTTTTCCGGCCCTACACTGTATATAACCCCCTTGTAATAGAGTTCCAATGCTGCAGTGATTACAGCGCTGCATTTCTAACCTCCATGTTGTGGGTTTCAGTGTTCACTAGTGGGAGGTTATCATTCATGGCGTGCATGAACAGTGTGTATTTAATCTTCTGGACTGTGATAAAGATGAAATGACAAAGTGTAATAATTTGTGTGATTATATAATCAAACCTTATAGAAATATGCATTATCATTTATTTGTTTGTCATTGCCTGAATAACAGGACTGAGCCATTTTTGTGTTTTTGATGTTGGTGGTCAACATTCTGGAGAAAAAAAAACCTAAAAAATTAATTATCAATTACAACAGGGACTATTTTGTCTTGTCTGGATTATTCAGAAATTCATTTAATTAGTCAAATTCGACAATCCAATGGCTCAAATATCGGCAGAGCAATATACAAAAAATTGATATGTTGGACATGATCTTCGCTGTCCCTGACTGTCAGGCATATAAAATGCATTTTACTTTGTTCAGGGCATTTGATTAGCTAATTTGTGTACCCACAGGGACAGTGTCAAACTGATCTCGGATGAGAAAAATATAAGTTTTCTTGTTTCTCTGCACTACCAGTTTATGAGTGAATATTAGCAGCTGCTTGTACACCCCAGATATTGTGAAAACAATGCTGCCACCTGTTGACCAAATGGTGAAACATGATCCGGCTAGGGAGCCATTACGAGTGAATTAATGAAATAGAATCAGTTGAGCATAATCATCGGGGTTCTTATTTAAAAAGAAAGTGACAAACATAATAGTTAATTTGATTTTGAGGTTATAGTATGAGATGAATATGTACCAAATTGAAATAAAAAATCAGAAATAATTATCTGTTTATGGTGAACGTACTCGAACAGTACTAGTACTTCAGCTGTACTAGAGTACAAGTATTTAAAACTGTGTAGCTGAGTATGCATACATTAGCTCAACTGTGCTTGTGATTACATAGCAATTGTAATCGCTCATTATACTCCTTGTTAACTTTAATGCCCATCTTCCACACACTATATGTCAGTTGGACCTTACCTGTATTTTTTTAAACTGCACAGGGCTCAACCTTAGGGACTTTCCGGGGCAAGTAAAAATATAAGTCTAATATTCCCTCCAGGCAACAAGCAGTTTTTGGTCGAGAATCGATTGTAAATACTATTCATTATCCATGTTGATATTAATCAATTGCCACACAGTTTTGTTTATTTTGGATCGTTCGCTGAAAATCCACAAATTGTGTGTCAGCTGTGCCTGAATTACAAATGACATAATTGATTTGCTAGTGTATTTAATTTGGAATAAATTAAGCAAAAGCAATTTTGGTGCAGCTCGGTGGTCAATCAGATTGCCATGTTTAGTGATGATGTGTCGGTGTAGTCATGTGACTCATTCACATTTGATTATCAGCCTAACATAACCACATCAGCTATTTTTCAGACAATCAACAGAGGAAAAAGATGATCAGTGACCCGAAAAAAAGGAGAGATTTAATTGTCCCAATACAGAGTATAAATGTTTGACGAACAAACGTTAATTATTTACATTTTTTATTTAGTATTTCAAACTTGTATCTTTAAATAAAATTACATTTACATCATACAGATATGTACTTTGTTTGTCATTAATAAGCAGTAATAAGCGTATGATAAATATACACTTACTATCATGCTCACACTTGATACAACACAATGCCAACATTCATCATAATTACATCAAAAATGGGTGCATGTAACAACACAGGGGGTGGGGGGGGGAGTGATAATTGGCCTGTGGGAAAGCGACAAAGGTTGAAAACTGATTGCACACAACAATTATGTGTGTGTACTGCTTCTACCTTACAGTGGCCTTCTAAATTAATTACTTGGTTTTTTGGCTAACTGAAATTAGTTGTCTTACTCAATATAACATAATCATTTAGTCCTTCTGGTCTAACATGATTCTAACTGATCTCAAAATATAAGCATTTGAAGTTTATTGTAGATCATCTATGAATGAAATGGTATGATTTGATTCCCACCAGGCTGGCATATGGATAATTCCATCAGTTATTTTGGTAAATAACAAATTCATTTTCCAGCCTCAACTGTAGAAGAAAAAGTGTATTAGTACATAGTTTTGATATTCTATGTCAGCTAAAATTTAAAGAAAAAATGGGTGGATCAGACTGCTAGAGGGGCGACGAACAATAATCGATCATACATTGAATACATATGATTTTTCACCTCCATCATCTAACTAGTAGTGTGTTGGCTTGCAGATCGCTACCAACTGAGTTAGATTCTTGTCGTGGGCATATCTGAAGGCTGTTTCATCTTTGACTTCACTTCATTACCTTTGGAGGACGCTCTGCCCATTTAAGCTACCTTGTGCATAAAAGTGGCCATAAAACATCACTCATCATAATCTTGGAAAATTGTAATTTTTTCCTGGAAAATAATATTTCCCTGGCTGTGGGAACAATGCTGTCGGCATTATCAGGATAGTTATCAATTTGATTGAAGGTTTTGAACTGAGCTATTTCATGTTGAGTGAACTATATTACCTACTTTGCGTTAATTGTTTGAGATGTTGTGGATTATAGAATGATTGGCTTGCGGAACCTAGACTGTAATAGCCTCAGGATCGACAACCCGGCTATAAATAATCATTAGGATTAGTCGGAGACAAACATGGGTTTTTGTTTCCATCCCACCCAGTAGCCTTTTTGCCTGGAGCGAGCTAGTATGTTTCTGTACAGGCCTGAAATCATCTTTTTTACTGTCTTGTTACAGTACTTACTGGTTAGAAGTTGACCACTGCAACCTGAGTAATATTAGGCATAATCACTCAGATTAAAATATTCTCACCAAAATTATTTTTAGGTATATGTCAAAAACATTGTTATGACACTCTGATAATTGTTTACTGAGAGGTAGACTGTCCGATACCTGTCTGGGTGGAAAGAAATTGTTCGAACATCTGTTCTCAAAAATTTTATGACAAATAACATCAAATTACCAGTCTTCTCAACATTTACTGTTGTGTTTTGTGTTTCTGTACATTACTCAACAACATTTAGATATACAGGTGATATGTCATAGTTGCACTATGGCAGTGTAGTAGCAGCAAGTATTAATAAGCAAGTTGTTGTATTAAGTAAATAAATGCTTGTAAACGTATATTTGCTATTTTTTTTAACCCTAAGCCACCTGACTGGTGTCAGTTTTATGTGAGCTGTTCCTGTTCACATTCTTACACACAAACATTGGGGACTGATCAGACTTGGACATACCATCTTGATGTGAAGGCCTATTGTTGTGGATTATATAAGGATTTGCTGGATTAGTGCCATTTCATTAATTGCTATAATATAACATATTGTTTTTTCTAGTTTAGTCCCATAACCGGGTTTATAACCTGACTAAGAAATTGGACTTCGGTTAATACGTGAAATGTGTCTACTATTGATCCGAGTACCACCTATTGGTATGACAATTTTTTTTAGTCCTACTGGTGATTGGGTTTAATTGTTTTTGTGATGTTACAGCAATTTGTGTATGTTGTTTGTTCAGAATGGTGAACTTCGATAAAAAAGACACTAGTTTGTACCCATTTTGGGATTTAGTAAGTTTCTTAACCAAGAAGTGTGACTAATCCAGCATACTCATTAGCTAGGATTGTATGTGGGGTCATTTCTTTCTTTGGTGGCCAGTGATTTGTAGTTATCAATTCAGTTACACAGCTGTTATGTTTCTGGTGTGAGTTGAAACTGTCTACATGATGATGTGTGGGTGTGAAAACAGCTATTGTTGGATCATTGCCATGGTGTATAAAATTCTGCTTGGTGCAGATGCGCAAGTGATTTATTCTGGTTAATGGCTGGGCATATCTTCCAGTGAGGCTTGACCCTTCAGTTAGAGTAGATTTTCTTTTGTCACACTTGAAATTTGTGGATACACACTTGTGTGTGTGTGGTTAGAGAAGGGGGTTGACTTCATATTAAAATAAGGCACGTTTTCTGTAGTTAAAGTGCAGAACATATTCACGAATAACACCACCTAGTTTAGTTATATTAAAGGACAGTCTTTTTTTTACCTGAAGATGCGTCATGACTGATGAAATAAAACAAACTTGTATACCCAGAGGCAGTGTTTGAGTAGCCAACCATAAAGCGAGACGTCATCCATATGCTGGAGAATTCTGAATGTCACGATTAACATCTTGTTGTCAAGCATTTCTTAATTGTGCTGATCTCATAGTTGTGGCCTGACCATTGACTGGCTTCCGTCCTTTACGTGGTTTGTTTGAAAGAGGCTTTTTAATATAGTTATCCCAAGTCACGATGGTAGGGCTCATTTTCTTGTTTGGACTCGTGATTGTTGGCGAACAACAAATAGATAATATCAGGTCATTGTCTGAATGGTGATGTAAACTGGTAGAAATATTGATAATGATTATTTATCGACTATATTTTTTTCATTGTACAATACGATAACTGTTAATTGGCACAGGTAATTACGGTATGCCTTATTTTACTGACCTTAACTCGTGCAGGACTGGTAAACTTGTCCAGATAAAGTTGCCTTTTTGTGGTGGGTTTTATTTGCTAGTTTGGGACCCATATCTTGCCACGAGTCTACAGTGTGTTTACAGTTTTACCAGAAATTTTAGCTTTTTAATTACTGAGTAGAAGAAATAGTTCACTTTATAGCAGTATTGAGTAACTTGGTGTCAGGAAATGTGACAAGAGCCAATATAATTACTGGGTTATTCCTAATAGATTAGTTTTGTGTATGGGAAGTTTTAGTTAGAAAACTAAAATGGTGTATATTATTGATGATTGTGATATCCTGTCACCTGTCTCCTACCCACTGAAGGTCATTTAGGAGGCACTGTTTGTCTTCTTTTTTAATAGCTGTTTTAAAGAACACTGGAAATGATTAGCAGGATTGAATGGGGGTAAGTATTACATTAGTCTGATGTTGAAAGTGATTGGCAATTATGAACAGTTTACCTGGAAAAATACTGAGAAAAGAAATGTTTCTTAAAAGGTCATGGGAAATGAATATGAAATTGGCATAGTGTTGTCAGATCAAAGTTGTGCTGATATCAGCTGAAATTAGTGTTACTGGTATTGTTTAATGTTAGAATATTAAAATGCACTCAGATTTTCATCTGCTGGTGGTGCTTGGTAGCAGATACAGAAATTGGGTGTTGCTTGCTTTGATATCATTTGGAAGTGAACGAGCATTGGCAAGCATCAGGGGAATGCTAGAATTTTGAGCCTTCATATGTGCATTGAAGTCTTTCACTCCTTCGTCGAACACAGATCTTGTGATCCATGCTTTATTGTCAGTCTTTCATGTTATAGTAAGCTTGTGCATTGATGTGTTTCTAAAACACCTAGGCTTAGTTGCTTTACCGATTGCCAGGGGTTGATCAGATTCTCATTCCATGTGGCACAATGACAATCTCTGGACTTTTCCTGCCAGTGCCAACATATTCACTGTTTACATTCACTGTTTTGTCTGGGAGCACGCAATAGAACAAGTCTGTATTGTGTATATTGTAGCTTTCTTTAGGGGCATATCCAGCATTAAGTTCTGACAATTTTTATTTTCAATCATCCACCATTGACATGGAAACATCACCAGCTTCTACGAACAATGCTAAAAAAAATGTTTTGGCAGTAACAAAACTTTTGTAACCACCCATTGGATGCCTTAATAAGTTAATTTCGGTTCTTGTGCATTTTCAAGAGGTTTTTCCCTAAATAATGGCTGACTGGTAGGAATGTTCATTGAACATTTTTTGAAGCCACATCCACAACAAACATTCTAACTCATCACTCCCCACTTGAGCACACAGTATTTCCTGTTGGGCCTTCATTAGCTTCAAACGCTGACAGATAATCAGCCTTTCTCTTCACAGTACAAAGGCGCCTCCATGGTCTAATTGGTAGTGCATTGGACCACTACCACTTGGCCCATTTAGCCTACCATGTGCACTAAAGTGGCCGTAATCATCTTAACAGTACAACCTTTAGGGCTATAGTCAGCTCTTGTTAGGTGCCAGTTCTGTATACCTTGTGCAGGCATATAGCAACCATATCCAAATTAGATTTTCTGTTGAAATTACGATCTAGCATGTAGATTATGAGAGGTGATGTTGAAGTTTATATGGCCTATCCCCCCCAGGAAGGTTTAACAAATTTGTCAGTTAGGTACTACGAGCATTGTGTTTACTAGGGATCAATATGGCTAACCATCTGTGTCAGTTTAAAACACTAAAGGTTGTTTACATGGCTGTGGCTTGTCATTGTTTTGCTTCGAGGTCAATTAGCAGTTGATACTCAGGTCACCAGTTAATCAGCAATTGATGTAAAAGGGCCCCTAAAAAGTTCTGATGCCCCTATGAAAGACGGGACATCACTGGCTTTAGCACCTCCCACAGGCTCCCTGTAGATCCATCCTCCTTTCCTGAGAGTATATCTTGAGGGCTGATAGTCGATCCCAATAGTTTAGCTCAGATATTGGGTATTTCTTACTGGAGAATGATCTGAAGAGGCACTTAATTTTCTGGATATCTCTAACTCTGTGTGGTGTCCATAGCTGGGAGCAGTAATTTATGTGTGGCTGGACTATGCTGCACCATAAGTGTTTTCATAGTGTGCATATCTCTGGCATGGAAAGTTCTTATGATCCACCCACATTTTTGCCAAACTTTGTTACATACTGTCTCTGTATGGTAAGTGAAACTGAGAGTGTCACTCATTTTGATACCAAGATCGTTGACACATTGGGTTTGTTAAATTTTTCTGCTGTTTGGTTCAAAGTATGAGGTGTAGTCTTATATGTCCTGATTTTTACCATATTAGAGTAGTTCAAACTTGTTTCATTAAATTGCATGTTCATTTGTTGCCACTTGTATATTATTTTGAGGTTGTTTTGTAGTTTCTTGACGTCATCCTCATTTTTGATGCCAAGAAGGACTCATCTGCAAAGGATGAGACATGGCTAATTGTATTCTTATGTCCCCTATAAGAATGAGAAATAATATTGAACCTAGAACAGTTCCCTGGGGTACACTACTTATCACAGCAATGTACAGAGAAAATATTTTCTGAGCATCAGCTCCCAGGCTGTGGAATAAGTTGCCAAATCATATTAAACTTGCTGCAAGTGCAGAAACCCACTTATTTCAAGTAGTCTGTTTATAATATATAAACCAGGGTGTTTATGTATAAAATGTGCTATATGAGCTTAGAATGTGTTTTAATTCTATTTTAAATGAAAAGTGCCCTTGAGCAATTTAAGTTGATTAAACACTGTAAAATACTGTTGTCGTTATTGTGTATTATGGTAGACTATTATAAAGATACATGATTTGGATTTAGATATTATCTGTGTCATTTGGCTTATAAATTAATGTACCAAGCTAGTGGAAACCTTATTTGAAGTAATGGATTTTTTCTGTTCAGGACCTCACAAACAGAAAATCTGCAGAGTTCATTTGATCCTTTATCTTCAATGACACCACAGAAGCTCCGTAACTGAACGAAGAAGAAACCGTTTCAGTGTTTTACGAGTCTTAGAATTGTTTTGAAATGAGTACAGTGATATAATTTGAAGCTGGAAATATTGACAAAAGATGGTGTATTTAATCCGTAGACTGAGCTTTCAATGTATGAGGCTGGTTCAGGAAACCCCCCCCCCCATCACTTAATATTTGCGTCATGATATACCTTCTTTCTAATTATTTTCCTCATTTCAGAAGAAAGAATTGGATATGAATCATATTGACTAAATCCTACTTACACAGGATCAGTATTATTTATGCACTGTTGATGTACATTCTCTCAGCCACTGATCATAGTGCTTGAAAACATTCTACACAAATCAGGATCAATCAGAAATAACGGACACTGGAATACGTGACAGAGTTGATATATAGTGGTGCATCAGAAACGTTGTCGTGAGGTGTCCGCCGCACTGAGGACCTCTGTCAAGTGGCACTTTATTGACATTCGGACAGTTACTTGTTGCCTGCTCTGGCCGGCGGGCAGAAGTATTCCCACCACACATCGACATGGCCACCAAAGTGGAACAGGTCAGCTCCAATAATCATGCACCAAGCCCAACACACAATGCGTCTACTAATCAGACGAAGTCGAGGTAAGTGTTGAATGTGGTACTTGGCTAGGACAGCTTTGCTTGTTTAAAAAAAACATGTTTGTAAAAATTCTTTCATACGAGACACACGAGGAGGTTGGATGTGATCAAATATGGCTTGACGATGTCTGTTGGGCAGATGCTTCATGTTGTGTGATATCTATAATTTTTACATTGAACATTTCAGAAGCAGGTTTCAGAATGATGGTAACAGATCAGTATTTCAGAGGTATTTAAAATATTTGTTCAAGAACGTGGACTTAGTTTTAGCCCTGTTCTTTCTAAGTGTAGTTGCAGTTAGGATATATCCAGCTTAATACCAGGCTTAACATGGCTTGCTTTTACAGGGAAGGAGGAAATTAATCTCGCAGGGTAAACCGATTTTCCATTTTGAAGTTTGGCAAATTCTGTTCCAAAGTTAGTTTTAAATATTACGTTTGAAAAAGACGTTCTAGCTGAAACATGCCTTATATAGTTTTATGTACAAGCAAAGAAAGCGATCCTAAATTGGATAGTTAGTCTTTCTTAATTTAGGGCAGAAATATTAATCCTCTTTGAATAAAGAACCAATTTCTGGTTGTTTTACCAATGTAGGTCAAAGAGCGAGATGGATAGTTGAGACCACTAAAGCCCAGAAATTTGTCTTTAATGCTCTGTGTCTGAATAAATAAACAAATTATATATATATATATATATATATATATATATATATGCCTGCACACACCAAATGTGTTTATGGCAAGAAAGAGATCGGATTTACAAATAGATAATCAGAGAATCTCCCCCCACTCCCCCGAAAATGTATTGCCAAAAACCAATCAAGTCTTAAAACGCCTTACCTATTGTTTGTCTGATGGTTATCTGTAATCACAAATCATAGAGTGGACTTTTTGTAACATCTCAACCCTTCATCACTGTACTGGGACAGTGGAAACATTATGTTAGAATTAACTAAATCCTGAAAGTAGGTGTTTCGTATGAATCACAGACAACTGATTTGGCTTTGTAAAACCTTGCAGTGTACAGTGGCTTCTGCCATGTATTGAGCCTTGATATGTTGTAACATGTGGTGGCCAGATTGCTGCCTGCAGGTCTTAGTTGCGGCTAGTTTTAGGTTTATGATTAGGTTTAGCAACAGTAATGAATCTGTACATGTTTTCTTTGTTTTAAGAAAAACTAGCAATTTCATATGGAGTCACAGATCCCATTTCTTGTTGGGTTTTGCTGAATCAATCCCCGATTCCATTGCACAGGTTTTGTGTCTGGTAATAGTCTGGAAGTTTTGAGAAGCAAGCATCTGTCTGTAATGTGTTTTAAAGGTCAGCCAGACAGTGACTGATAATTATTTTGTGTTAACATCAGTTCGCAGATGAGCTGTATGCTGATGCACTGGCTGATATGGGGCAATTCTGTAATAATTATAGCTTTTTGGAGTCTTGTGTTGCGATGCTTTTAAGTGTGGAAAACGCAATTTTGGTCAATGTGGAATTCCTATTTTAAAAACGATGGTCCTGTGAATTTCCTTTTTCTGTCAATTGTGGAAAAAATCAATATGCATGTGTTTGCAGATATCCATATCGTGGGATCAGATTTCTAGCCTCTGATGTGTCATTGTTTGGTAAATGCTTCGGGTTCATAGACCTTTTTCCCCAGTGAGTGATGAACCTGAACAAAACATTCACTCGTTTATTCACTCCTGCCCAAATGGGCTGTTGTCTGAGATCATAAATATTTTATTTAAGGCACCATCAGAATTTGTGGAACAGGGACTGGCTTTTATTTAATGTTTATCTTGTTATCAGTGTGTGACAGCGATATTTGTCTAACCTGGTCCAGCAGGTGTTTATAATTTTTGTTGAATTGTCCCAATATATAACAGTTTTGAAAGTTAATAGGTCTATGATTTCATTAAGTAAGCTTGCCTGATGATGGTATGAAAAAGTAGAAAACATAGTCATCTGTGGAAACCATGAATTCAAGTTTTTGAATACGCTTCTTAATTTTGTATCCGAATATGCTTTCATTAAGAGCTATTCTCTAGTAGCACAGTGCTGACTGCTTCCAGACTTCATTTATCCTCTGAAGTGTGTGTGCATGTGCGTACGTGCATGCATGCCCTAAATTGAGTAATGTACCCCCCTATTTTGATAATATTTAAGCGAATAGTTTGATTACTTTTACAGCACCAATGATGATGTTGGATGGAAAGCACAGTTGAAAATACCAGAAAAAGACAGAAGAATAAAAACCTCGGTATGCTTATACATTAATTATATATATATATATATATATATATATATATATAAATATTGCCAACAGGAAAGTTAACATTTAAGCTTTTACATTTTTAGTTTTTTTTAAAGAAGCCTTTCCATTGATATAATGTTGCCTGATATTTCATTTGTGTGGGTGTGTGTATATATGTATTTAATAGACATTAATAACAAACAGTAGCAGCAGTTCAAAGTTAGCACTTGTTTGTGAGTTTACATAATATATTAGTGAGGAGAGATTTTTTTATTTCAGGATGTCACAAATACAAAAGGGAATGAATTCGAGGATTACTGTTTAAGACGAGATCTGCTAATGGGCATTTTTGAGAAAGGTTGGGAGCGACCCTCACCCATCCAGGAAGCCAGCATACCCATGGCACTGTCAGGAAGAGACATTTTGGCCAGAGCCAAGAATGGTACAGGCAAAACAGGCGCATATGCCATCCCATTGGTTGAACGAATCAACCCAGATAAAGATATCCTTCAAGGTTAGTTCCGTGACCTGTGTAAAGCTCGGATTAATGTTGGTGCTTCAGGTTTAAAGGTGAAGGGTGATAAATTGATTTCTAAGTGTTGAATTAATTGGAATCAACTACTGAAACTTGTACCGTGTACTTTTCGATACTTAAAGGAACTAAGACACTTCAATGGCTTGTCTGGATAGCCATTTATGTTATGCAAATATCCAGATTATTTTGGTATCAATAAATATGATAAATTACATTGTTTAAAAAATATTTTATCATGTTAAATTATTTTCTTATAAATTTAATAAATTACATGGTTTTATGATGTGTGGTGTCATGTGAGCATGATTTGCATGAAAGTGATTACCCTTTCCAATTTTCAAATGTTGGCAGCTCTGTCTTATGTAGTGATTTAATATTTTGGAGTGTGTTCACTTACATTTTTGTTGGTATTCCACATGCTACAGGTATGATAATTGTACCTACACGTGAGCTTGCTCTCCAAACAAGCCAGATCTGCATAGAATTGAGTAAACATCTGGGTTGTAAAGTGATGGTTACTACTGGTGGAACCAACCTAAAAGACGACATTATGCGACTTTATGAACCTGGTGAGTTGTCAGAAGGTGGTAGGTGTGCGTGTGTGCATGTGCAGTTCTTTTAATCCCAGTTGCCTTTAATACTGGCTTCAGTAGTTAGCAATTTTCTCATAGTAAGTTAAATTTTCATTTCAACTTCAAGTATAGTATGTAATTTTATTGTTTAAGGGCATAATAGAATGTTGTGTGCAGGTTTTCCTTGGGCTTTTATGTGTTCATCCATCAGCTGTTCTGTTGCTTTGGGGGGGGCTGTGTTAATGATGACGGCATTAAACGGATTCAGTTTTGATATCCCTTCTCTGAATTGTAGATAGTTTTGAATAGCATGATATTTTATTAAACAGTGTCACTGTACAGTGCCTTTGAATGGCCTCTGTAAGTAAGGACACTTTACTAAATGCACCATTTTCTGATTATGAAGTTAAAGAGAATACCTGTAGATGCTACCATCTTTCACTTGGTATTAATTTTCATCTGCTACAGATCATTTACCGTGAAAGTGAACACTAAATCAACACAGAAAGTTACCATTTTAATGCTGCTTTATAACTGAATGTTGTCTTTTGACTGGTGGAGCTGTTATGCTGTGATGATCTATGTCTCATACATCACTGGATCTGATTATTTAGTGAGAGATCAGGGGATCTCATGACTACTGTGGCACAAATTAATATCAGTACCAGCCTGGCAAAACTCTGATTTTAAGTATTTAGGTTAATGTATTTACCTACAAGTAGCTCTAACAAGAATTTGCTCTCAACTTCTCCCTTTTTTTTCAAGTACGAATTGTGGATAGAACAAACATTTTTTTTGTCACTCCAAACTTACATGGGATGTGGTGGTCTCTGGTGGTAGTTAAGCATGGATACCACAAACATTTATTTTCATAATAATTAGTATGTAGTAGATGTTATCTTTTGATTATATGATTTTAAGTGCTTTGATATGGAATTAGAAGTTAGTATGGATGTTGCTGAATGTTGGGATGAATGTTGACATTTTTATTACAATAAATAACTTGTTAATTTTCAGTACACTTGATTATTGCCACACCTGGTCGTATCCTTGATTTGATGAACAAGGGAATTGTGAAAACTGACCACTGTGGGATGTTGGTACTAGATGAGGTAAGGTAGCTCCTCATGATAAGGGATGTTGGCATTATTAAGTGTTTCTATTTTTTGATGCGTCTTTTATTGTCTTTTAAATGTACCTTAATATAAGGCTTTCATTTATGGTGATTGATCTTGGATGCGGTAATAAAGCATTATTCTGCAAAGTAATTGATTTTTCTGGCAAAAACAAGTTAAATCCACCAGAATGTCTGGAATTTAACAAGGTTACTCATTATAAGTTAAATAAGAATTATTATTACAATTTTTTCTGATCTGGATTGATCAGTTTTTTTCTGTCACCCATATAGTGGTGGTTTTATTAATTGTGATGACAGCATTGGTCTATGAATGAAAACTGATTCTAATTGATATCTCTCGTCTGAATTGTGAAATAACAATACTGTGCTGATATATGTCCGGAGAATTATTTTTGTACAACTACCCCTTCACCAACAAGTTCAGTTGCTGATTTGCCACTCAAACAAAAAGTAGACGTCCTGCTTCAGATTTCTGGCTAAAAGTCTGGTTCTTAATTTTTACGCATAAGGATTTACATGATATAATTTTTGTTTAGTTTTTTTGACTGCAGATAGTTTGCGATATTAATATATTTTTGTCACTGTTTTATTTGATTGTATAGAGCAGCAGAGGTTCCCGTTTATCCAGTACAAATGCAATATTTATTCTCATGATTTTGGTTTAATATAAAGTACAAATATGTGGTGCTTTTTTCAAATCCACTGTGAATTATTTGTACCCATCTGAAGTCAAAGCTACCCACTTAAATATGGGTAGACAGATCTGTTATTCCACATATGTAGGATATTTGTATTAAGTTCTGAGTGGTTTCCAATGTGCTTTTAATTGATTTTTCTTGTAAAACAAGTTACATATGTCAAAATGTGCATATTTAATGAGATGTTATTTCTCCCTCCCCCCTTTTTTCTGATCTAGATGGATCACTGTGTAGGTTTATCTGTTATCATTGTACTGATGATCTATTCACAATTATGATGACAGCATTGGGCTATGAATATAAACTGATTCGAATTGATACCTCTTGTCTGAATTGTGAAATAACATCACTGTGCTGATATGAAACAAACTTAAAACATCTGCCAGGAGAAGTAATTTATAAACGGATTACCTTGGTTATTGATCAGTTTAGTAAATAACTACATTATGTGATGTCTGCCTATTTAGTGCCACATGACACTGAATTGCCTATATTGTGCCGATGTGTCTTTAAACAACATTCATCCATTCTATTTAGTGCCACAAATTGATTTTTGAGGCATGATGCCCATTTGATGCCAAGTGCATAATTCTGAAGAGTACACTTTTCATTGTTCCAGTTAAAACTGATTGACAATCATTAGCTCATGACTAATGTGGATGGCTTGAAAATATAAAGGAGAGTGTTTATGTTCCCCCTCTCTCCTCTCTCTCTCTCTATATATATATATATATATATATATATATCATGCATCCCTTTTGTTATAACTCCCCTTCCACTAAGATGTGGAGTTGTGGATTTGCCACTCAAACAAAAAGTAGATGTTCTACTTCAGATTTCTGGCTACAAGCCTGGTTCTTAATTTGTACACATAGGGATTTACAGTATAATTTTTGTTTGGTTTTGACTGTATTAGCACAGATGGTTTTTGATTTTAATATATTTTTTGTCATTGTTTTATTTTATAGAGCAGCAGAGGTTCCCATTTATCCAGTACAAATGCAGTATTTATTCTCCCAATTTTGGTTCAATATATAGTACAAATATGTGGTGGTTTTTCAAATCCACTGTGAATTATTTGTACCCATCTGAAGTCAAAGCTACCTACTTAAATATGGGTAGACAGATCTGTTATCCCACATATGTAGGATATTTGTATTAAGTTTTGAGTGGTCTCCAATGTGCCTTGAAAGCATATTCTTGTTCATTAATGGTTTTTGTCTTGTAAAACAAGTTACAAAAGTCCAAATTACAGAACTTTAACAAAGGTGTATATATTTAGGGAGATGCAATTCCCCCCCCCCCATTTTTTTTCCTGATCTAGATGGATGACTTTGTAGATTTATCTGTTATCATTGTACTGATGATCTATTCACAATTATGATGACAGCATTGGGCTATGAATATAAACTGATTCGAATTGATACCTCTTGTCTGAATTGTGAAATAACATCACTGTGCTGATATGAAACAAACTTAAAACATCTGTCAGAAGTAATTTATAAACGGATTACCTTGGTTATTGATCAGTTTAGTAAATAACTACATTATGTGATGTCTGCCTATTTAGTGCCACATGACACTGAATTGCCTATATTGTGCCGATGTGTCTTTAAACAACATTCATCCATTCTATTTAGTTCCACAAATTGATTTTTGAGGCATAGATGCCCATTTGATGCCAAGTGCATAATTCTGAAGAGTACACTTTTCAGTGTTCCAGTTAAAACTGATTGACAATCATTAGCTCATGACTAATGTGGATGGCTTGAAAATATAAAGGAGAGTGTTTATGTTCCCCCCCTCTCTCTCTCTCTATATATATATATATATATATATATATATATATATATATATCATGCATCCCTTTTGTTATAACTCCCCTTCCACTAAGATGTGGAGTTGTGGATTTGCCACTCAAACAAAAAGTAGATGTTCTACTTCAGATTTCTGGCTACAAGCCTGGTTCTTAATTTGTACACATAGGGATTTACAGTATAATTTTTGTTTAGTTTTGACTGTATTAGCACAGATGGTTTTTGATTTTAATATATTTTTTGTCATTGTTTTATTTTATAGAGCAGCAGAGGTTCCCATTTATCCAGTACAAATGCAGTATTTATTCTCCCAATTTTGGTGCAATATATAGTACAAATATGTGGTGGTTTTTCAAATCCACTGTGAACTATTTGTACCTATCTGAAGTCAAAATTACTCACTTAAATATGGGTAGACAGATCTGTTATCCCACATATGTAGGATATTTGTATTAAGTTCTCAGTGGTCTCCAGTGTGCCTTTAAAGTAATTTCTTGTAAAACAATTTACAGATGTCAAAATTTCTACAACTTCTGATTAAGATGGATCACTAGGTTTATCTGTTATTAATGTCGTAATGATCTGTTCACAATTATGATGACAGCATTGGGCTATGAATAAAAACTGATTCGAATTGATACCTCTTGTCTGAATTGTGAAATAACACTAGGAACATCTAGGTTGGGATTCAGATCAAATTTAAACCTAGTTTTGTGGGAAGTTTTCCTTTGGAGTTGTCCCTTGGACACATGTCCCAGCTATGACCATTCCTAAGGTTAAATAGAGAACTTGTTCACTCAAATAATCTAACTATTTGGTGAAAGAATACCAGCCCATGTTACCTAATGGCAAATGGACCAAGTTAGTGTTACAACTAAGAAACTGCATTACACAATGTCTACCTGCTTAGAATTATAAATGGATATAAGGCTTTATGTGCCAATTCACTGTTTTCATGTGAACTGCAAAATTCTGAAGAAATACAGTTTAATACATTAAAAACTGGTAACCAAGAAAAATGTAGTCATCTCTGTAACTTCATGTATGCAGTTTATTCATATTAGTATATGAATGGTTGTTTTGGCTATTCAGTCTAAACTTGTGATCTGGTGCAAACGTCCTTGACAGCCAGGAACATAGAAGGAAGAACAGTGTTGTGAATGCATATCAGTTGTGTGCAAGAGATATGTTTATTTCTACTTGAATGATAATGAAGTTCTTGTTATTGTGTGATAATGTGCATTATGATTTAGTGTGGATCAACTGTTTTCAGTTCCAAGTTTTAACGAGTATCTTTCTATTTACAGGCCGATAAATTGTTGTCACAGGATTTCAAGGGCATTCTGGATCAGATTATTTACTACTTGCCAAACAATAGGCAGATATTGCTCTATTCTGCCACTTTTCCATTGACAGTGGAATCTTTCATGGTAAGTTAGAATGTCTTCTGTTTTCATTGTATGCTAGAATTTTACCTGTTTTCATGGTATCGTTTTGATACCTAGGATTCACTTTCTGCTGAAGTTTGTTTTCAGTATATGTAGTTTATTGTTTGTGTCGGTATATTCTTATGATGTTGTCTTAAGTTGATTCTCGTATATTACTTTATTAGAAAAAACATCTTAACAAACCTTATGAGATCAACCTTATGGATGAATTGACGCTGAAGGGAGTTACACAATATTATGCCTTTGTGCAGGAACGCCAGAAAGTCCACTGTCTGAACACCTTATTTTCAAAGGTTTGTGTGCTGGCAAGATTTTATTTATACTCATCATCTTGGTTGTCTTATCACACATTCGAACCACATTCATGGTGGTTTTGTTGTAACCATACTATGATTAAATCACTAAGCTGAGAGATCATTCTGGGTAGAGAATTTGTCGAGAGGTTTGAGGAATTTTGTTGCTAGGCAGGTCACGCTGCTTAAATAGTCCTCATATATATATATATATATATATATATATATATTAACTATAAATAAAACTGTCATTAATTAAGCAGTGTAAATGTTTATATTTGTGTAATTTTAATTGAAGAATGGGATAACATTTGTGAAATGTGCATCTGGTAAGGATGACTGGTTCACAATGTTTGGACTATGATTCTGATATATTATTCTAATCTGATACCTCTTAGCCGACCAACCTTTTAGCCTTTAATTAATGCCAAATCAACTGTCAGTTGTGCCTATGAAGTCCAATCAGTTGATTATTGCATGTGTTTACAGTTGCAGATCAACCAGTCGATCATCTTCTGTAACTCGACACAACGTGTGGAGCTGTTGGCAAAAAAGATTACCGAACTTGGCTATTCTTGTTTTTACATTCATGCCAAGATGAACCAGCAGCATCGTAATAGGGTGTTCCATGATTTCAGACAAGGACTATGTAGAAACCTGGTTTGTTCAGGTTTGTAACAAGTACTTCAGAAAATATCTGTTTGAGTTGGGAGAGTGCAAGAATGTTTCTTTTCAGTGTGCTAGGTGATTTCTTTTATAAACAAATATTACAGTGGACTGACTTTTTGCAGAATTGTGCAGAAAGAACATTCAGGAGTACTTCTGCTCTTCTAGTATGGTTAATGGCACCCTGTATCACAAACCTCCAGTTTTATTTAAATCCTAGTGTTAATTGTATGTTTGGTATGTTCCCATTGATAAATAGATGTTTCTAAAACATCTGCTATATGTCCCAGATGTGACCATCACTTAGGTTAAGTAAATTATTACCACATCCATTGTTTAACTGGTGGAATGCTACCCACGTAATGTTGTTTATTAACTGTCTTTTGTCATTTAGATCTCTTCACACGAGGTATTGATATCCAAGCTGTAAACGTTGTGATCAACTTTGACTTCCCTAAACACGCTGAGACTTACTTGCACAGGATTGGCAGATCCGGAAGATATGGTCACTTGGGAATTGCAATCAATCTGATCACTTTTGATGACAGGTTACTTTTGTTTGATTGTTTATGTATGATTCATTTCTAAGTGATCTTTTTATATTCTGTGATTTAGCTTGCGTATTATAATATTTGTCCTTAATATTTTTAGGTTTGCTCTGCATAAGATAGAACAAGAGCTGGTAACTGAAATTAAGCCAATCCCGAAGTCCATTGATAAATCCCTCTATGTGGCTGAATACCACACTGAAAAGGATCCAGATGAAGATGATGATAAAGCTATTGAACTTCAAAGGCAGCAGCTCAAGGCAGCAGCCAATCAGGAAGCTGTAAAATAAAGGGGCAGGGCCCCTGCTTCAAGCCAGGCTGCGTCTTGTCAGTGTTTATATTCACGTAGCTGAATGCATATTTTTTTCTAAAATGTGTGAAACATCTTACTGGCTTGGGTTCCTGTGTGTGTGTGTGTGTGGTGCGTGCGCTGTGCTGGTGCGTGCGTGCATAGACTGAATGATGAGATAACAATAACAAGGGTTTCACATCCTGGACATAGTAAAGGGTGTATGTTCAGTAGTCTTGCAATTGTAGTATATTTATGAGGACCAAACTGAGAATGGAAGCTGTTTGAGTGATCTTGTGGATGGTTGTTTAAACATTAAAGGATAAGTATGTATTTGGCCATTTTCAGATTGAATGCCGGAATTAAGTAAATTCACCCAAATTTGACTTACGGATGGGTCAGTGCGCTCACAATTTATCTGTGTGGATAGGTTACTATCACTGACATTCCAAGAAGAGTTTCACAGAGAGGCATTGCCTTAGTAAAGGCTTTTTTCAACCAGTGCTTTGTAAAGCTGTTGTCTGCTACTGGTGAAAAGGCATCAGTCTCAACTTTAAATTTGTAATTTTTGTTACAGATTTGGGTGTTTTTCCTTAGTTGCTTTGTAAATTGCTGTGTGTGTGTGTGTGTGTGTGTGAAAGGGCATTGTGTGTGCATGTTGTTGATGTGTGTGTATGTGTGTGTGCATGCACATGCTTTTGTGCATGTGCTTACATTTCAGGGGGATCCGTTGTACAGATAATCACATGGGTGGGTAATTCATCACGGCAGTTTTCCATCTGTGATCTTTTCATGATTCAAATGGAGCATGGCACTGGTCGATGATGATCCTTATTAAAGGCAGCAATCTATTCAGTACTCTGAATCGAACATTTGTACATAGCGTGCATGTATTGAGCACAAATGTCGGCCAGCCACAGAGGCATGGGATGGCTGGCAGTCTTGTCGATTCAATCCAAGGTGAAATATTGGGGTCACTGTCCAGCAATTGTGTGCCATTCAGAATGTGAAAGGATATTTGGATTACTGCACATCATCGCTATTTTCGCCAATGAGAGTGAAGATTGTACTGTGTACATGTATTGCTGGCAACACAGCTGTGGACATTTGGCAAACGCTCAGTATCACACTGCTGCCACATGCGCGGTTTGAAAAACAGGAAGAAAAACAGCCACATGCAAGGAAGGCTGGATTAATGACAAGGGCCACAATGAACTTGGCCCCTGACTCAAACGTGGACGCATTTAAAACATTGTGCACAGTTCGTGAATAGGATATTCAAGAGGATATGATAGTCATTGGAGCACAACTCCAATGAATCCTGCAGAAGAAGTGGCCCGAGTGGTTCACAGAGCAATATGCAGGATAGAAATTATGTTCAGTAACTGACTTGGATGACTTCACAAGGAGCTCAGACAGTGTACAAAGATGGGCCAGCAGCGTTGAGTGGCCGTGTTGCCAGTAGTGTGCATGCTCTCGTGTTGTGTCCGATTATACGATTGTTATCGTATGTTCGATGTGAAATGTAACATTTGGCATCGTTTGTTGTCACGAACGTCCATTAGGCATCATCCTGTGCATAAATGATCCGACTATAGCTGAACCTGTCATGTTTAAAACATGTTCAGAGGAAGTGTTGGGTGAAAATTGCACGGTAAAGCAAAACCTGACTGTTATGTTGGATTGGTTGATGTCTCATCATATGGCACCTCATCACTTTACATCATTGGCATCGTCTTCATTATCATCGTCTTCATTATCATCATCATCATCGTCATCATCATCAATGACAACATAATCATCGTCATAACTTTCATGACTATCATTAAATGCATTGTTCGAGTCATTCCTCATACTGTTAATGCAGAACTACACTGGGTGCAGTCATCCTGCTGGTAACGAGTAAACTGAGCAATACGTCGGATACTAAAAAAATCGTATTTTGTGCCCAGTAGTAAATGTGCTTTTCCAGCTAGCATTAGACAGTTTAGAACAGCTGAGCGTTGTTATATTGGACGAGCACTGGTAAACTTCTGCTTTTTGTTGGAAAATATAAAACGACACACAATTGAGTATACTTTATTGTAATGTGCTTGTTAGGCCGTAGACGGAGCAAGCCTGATACAAGTATGTAGGTTGCAGTTACTTGTGACTGTTGCTGTTGGATATACAGGCATGATGCTCCAGTGTTGTGTTGATTATATTTTGTTGCTCATTGTACGACACCCGTGTGGCAGTTCTGAAATTGGTACAGGGGCACCAATTCCATCCGATCTCGATTAAGAATGATTTTCAGAAAGCCCGTACTGTACACATGTTTTCCAGAATTGACACATTTATGTTTTGCTATTAAAAATGGGCTGCTGTTAAACACTAGTTGGTGGGTATCAACATCTCCCCCCCCACTTGGTGTTTACTGGGAATTAATTTCAGTTAATTCCAGCTGGAATTACTTCTCCGGCTTATTTCCGCGACTGGCCGCTTGGCATGGAATCATGTAATTATTTTTTTTTTTTGTGCTCTGTAGGCTTCGTTTCAAGTGCCGCCTCTTTGTTATGATGTTCAATTTTTGAGAACTGTTTCTTGTTTCCATGCTGAGTGGCCATCTTTTTGTACATATGAAACTGTCCCCGTAGGCGGTAATAGGCGACTGTTTTCGCTGTGCAAGGCAGTGAGATTGTGATTACTATTCTAGCAGCGGGGTCCGTTTCATATTCAGGAGTTCAGCCGGTTTTCTCTGTCTGGTGAAGTTTCTGATTCGGTTCAGTATTTTTTAGGCGGATAAACACACAGGTAGACAGAGAAAGCTGCTGTTTGACAACGAAAGTTGTGACTCCTCCTTTCGGGTATGTTGAACTAAACATGGAAGAGCGAACTAGTTAAGTTAGTGACGAAAAGCGAGGTTCTCGGACTTGCCTCGTGTAGTCTGGTGGGAATAAATTGTTTTATTAAGGGCATAACGTTTGATTTCAACTGTCGCGCTATAATGGGGCGGGGTAGGCTTATACCGAGCTGGATTCCATCA
Organism: Paralvinella palmiformis; assembly: GCA_025642065.1. Lineage (NCBI taxonomy): Eukaryota > Metazoa > Annelida > Polychaeta > Terebellida > Alvinellidae > Paralvinella > Paralvinella palmiformis. The sequence goes on from JAODUP010000225.1 coordinate 260,464, forward strand.
GAGGTGTTTAGTTCAGAGGTGCTTTAACTAACTTTGGTAAGCTATTTAAGTGAAAAGCTGGGTACTCTGGGAGGGTATGGTTGGGAGGGTGGGGGCTGGGAACAACTGGGGTTATTGCATGTAGGTAAACAAATCATCTGGCAATTTTTTTGCCTCCGTTCTCTTCGGTTTTGTAATGCTTCACAATAAGTTGGTTAAATACATTTGTCAAAAAGCTGCAATACTAGCTTTAACTACTGAATGTTTCGGGTTCAGGTAATTTTTCTTTAAATTTTAATTTCGTGAAATGTATATTTCTCCATGATGTGATGATAATGTTGATGAGTTATTGCAATTTTGTCGTGGATAATTATATTTGGTACGTATTAAATTTCTCTAACAACATTTTGTGTAAGAAAAAAGTGGTTAGAAACCATCATGTAGCTAGGGTGCATTTTTGCCGGAAATTGCCATTGCTTTGTTTGCCTACCTAAAAAAAAATTAAAAATGAATTTAAAAACCAGGGAAGGATATATTTGGTGCTAAAAGTGAGATCTTATTCAATTTAGGCTCCCAAAAATGACTACTACTGTTCTTTTGGCGTTAGGTTTACATAAGTATTAATGGTATTTCATTTATTTGTTGAAATTGTTTTGTGCAAACTTTGCAAATTGTTCTTAATAAAAGTTGCCTTCCCTCAGTTGTCTTGTTTTCATTGCGAAGTTGACTACATCTGAAGTATGACGAGGACATAAATCTTTGTGGACGTTTGCCTCTTGGTAGAATGGGTTAATATTTACTGTATTATATTCACACGATTTTACCGCTCCTTGAAAGTGAAATTTTAGTCAAGACCAAAAGACTAGTAAGAATAGCTTGGTTACAGGATAACGAGTTTTCTGTTTGTTGAAGTAGTCCTTTACGACTTCTGGTAAGTACAGTCGTGTACAACCCATTTCATCTATTATTTCTAAAACGACCCCTCAAGTTTTGAGTGACCGTGATATTTGTGTGATGAAAATTGGAGCTTCGGTGAAAAATGATTCTATTGTCGAGTAAACATCTTTTTGGACAAAAGGTATGGCGCTGGCACGGTAATGGTACGAGGATAAAGCTGAGTCAAATCTCGCCATTTATATGCCCATTGGCCGAGATTGGAAGATTCGAAGATGAAATTAGCTGTGTAATTCATCTGGAAAGATCGGTCAGTTCAATCATTGGGTTTATCCCAGGGCTGGATTAAGATCCTTAGAGGCCCTATAAGCGCTAAAAAATTTGGTGCCCACCCATACATTTGTAATTCAAAATATAAACAATAATAAACCATAAAATACAATTTTATTTATCTAAAATTCCAAATTAAACAAAACTTACAGTAAGAAGAAAAATATTTTCTGTATGGTTCCATTTTATTTATAGTTGCAAGGAAAAACGTAGGAGAAAATTATTCAGTCTTTGATCAGATCCTCATCACCAATCTTACGTAACTCATCTGCTTCTATACATGTAATAGAGGTTAGGCATCCAGCCTGCCTTGTTCCATCTGAGGGGATTTTTAATATATTTCAACAAATGTAAAAATGAACGCTCAGCTGAGCAATTTCTGATCATTACTGTTAAAAATATACGAAAGGCAATATCTACATTTAGAAAGGCACATTCGATATTGTCTTCTAAAATTATTGTATGAAGTCCAGCATGACAATCTTGTTTTTACAATTTTTGTTGTTGCACTGAACTTATGGCGCACATATAAATGAAACTGATGAAGCGCAGCTGAGAAATTACTGTTGAAGTACTCTGTGTAATGCTTAAATTGGCCTTTGACAGCACTGAGAATATCTTTCAATGTTAATAGATGATTGAGTAACATTATATGGCACATCACTTAGAAAAGAAAATATCTGCTATTTCTTTGTATATCTCTCCTCTTCTTTTCATCTCAGTTGCAAGTTTGTCAACAATTGTGTAAAAGGTGGTGATACGAAATTTACCTCTGACATTCGGATATACTTCTGGTGTATCACCCTCATTTGGTACCTTCTGTCTGATACGTTTGTGAGTTGTAGCTGTCTCATAATCAACATCTGGTAACATTTCCTTGGCATCTTTTTCATTATTTTTTTGGTGTTACAATAAATTTTATCTTCTCCTTTTACTTCAATTAGATTTAGAAAATTGTTTTTTACTCAAGTAGATTTTTACAAGTTTACTTTTACTTCTACTCAAGTCGTTTTGAAGAGGTTTACTTCTACTCAAGTACAAAATAAAGGTAGTTCAGTCAACTCGGCTTACATTTTAATAGATTTAACAGCCAGAGCTGAGTGTGCTATTGATACTCATTAAGTAACTTAAAGCAAGAATGAGGTAATGAATGCACATGCAATTAACACCAGCGACTGTGTGGCAACTAAACTAAGAACTTACGAGCTCACTTGCGCTGTTTCAAACGTGTACTAGACTTATTCAAAATGTGTATAACTTCCAATCTGCGAGAACACTGAACAGTATACTTTATTTTGCAGGATAAACACGATGACACAGGAGAGAACGCTTTATAAATAGAACTTATAAATATTTCATAAAACTTTGAAAATGGCTATAAAGTTTAATAATTTTAATGGTAAATTCGGCTATGAAAAATTTCTGAGGTGCCCTCTTCCCTTGATGCCCTAAGCACGTGCTTAATTTGTTTATAGGGTTAGCCCACCACTGGTTTATCCTGATAGATAGCGTGCTAAATCCTTTGGAAAGACCATCGTTCAGCTGAAATACTAGTCTCATTAACCGTGTAACATGAAATCATTTGCTGAAAGATTTCCAGTATTTATCGCTAGCGAAAAGATGCCATCCCCTATTAATAGGGGCGTCAAAGCTACTTCTAACCCGAGACCGCAGTTGGTAACCGATGCAACGCATTTCGTCTGGATCAGTCTATTAGTATGAGTCGCCTTTCAGTGCCGTTTCTTTTGGGTGTCATTTCGGGTGTTCTTTTTTGTTTCGAGTTTTATTTACAAATCGTATAACCAGGCCGAATGATTGAATTGGGTTTTATCGCTGACGAGTATAGCCACCGACCGATATATCAGAAGTGGAACTAGCGACACAGATCCAATACCATCGCACCCCATTTGATGTTGTCGTTGTTATTTTTGGGTTGAGCTATTTAGCCTTAGCGCTCGTAACGTGCGGGACAAACAAATCCCATCAACGCGGCTATCAGCGGATTAATATGCTCTTATCGGTGACCTACTTTAAAAAAGTAAAGTTTTTGTTACACCTCTAAAAAGTAAGAAATTGTCTCTTTATTCGCTTTGTAAAATTTCATCTTCATCAGAATGTAAATTTGTTGTTGCTATATTGAAGTGCTTAACCGTGAAATATTGCACTGGACAAGTTACGAGATGGTCGGCTGTTGATGTGTGTTCTGACTGATGTACGTAGGTCTACCTTTTACAAATATCTTATCGCGTACTTTTGGGGCAAGAAGTAGCTGTCGTGCATCGAAAACTTGGCTACAAAACACCAACTGGCATGAACGGTCCTGAGATAGATTTCACTCATATTTAGATTTCATTTATTTTGCACAACGTGAAAATAGGAGTTGGAACTTGAATATATTTTATTCAATTCGCACTGGGAAGACATGCCCGTTAAAATAATGGAATGTGTTTTGGAGCATTTAACATAGAACTTATAGAACGCTTAGTCAATCAATGATCTTTTCAGCATCAGTCGTTTCAAATAAATGATTTGTAAACAACTGTATCACTATGTAGTAAGGCCGTGGCTATTCGTCCGGATACGGCTTTGGCTAGACAGTAACTCGAATCTAGATCTTACAGTCGTAGTACTACTACTACTAGTACTAGACCTAGTAGTAGTATTGTAGATCTACCACAGTACATACATATACCCCCCCCCCATTATATCCACCCATATAGCACAACAATATTGGACCAAACCCAAATCATCAACGTTAGTCCATCGTTGGTCCTACGTCGTAAACAACGTTGGTCCAATGCTGATCCTTAACAGTAATGAAAACAAGATATGCATTCAAAAACTTTAACCATTTTATTAATTTAATTATACAAAATTGTTCCTTAAACGTACGTACCGTAATACAAAAAGACAATAATGAACATACACTACCCATATTAAAAGAACCAAACTTACTTAGTTAAGAGACAAGATATTCATAGATTTCACTTAGCCAATTTAATGTACAAAGCAATTCACAACCACAAATAGTGTATAGTTAATTTTGCAGCGTCTGTGCCACCACGTCCAGTCCTGAAAAATAGAAATTAATAATATCATGACAAAATGTAATCTATTAAAACGAGCATACAACATTTTATGAATTCATACATGTCCTGTGCACAACAAAATTATATGAAGACAAAATAATTATATTTCCAAAATGCGTTTTAAACACAAACAAATTTCAAGTGTGTACACTTGAAAGATGGAGTGAATCAATTAGTGCTCTTATTCCTCAAAGTATAGTCAATGACATAATGAAGATGACTTCATCCGTGGTGTTGCAACATATTACGATGATTTGATGTCTTTTTAAAGGTAAATGTCTAACAACTGGAAGCAAAGAATATATAGATATTTGTTCAAAACAAGATATTTCGCTGTGTGCTAAATAAAGACAAACAATAGTCTCTTCAAATAATATCCGAAAATGCCAATTGTAGATTCGTTTGTCACAAAATTTTCATACATACATACATACATACTTCTATCCGGGATATCTGATAACCTCTAGTGCAGTCCAACAGATTCTGTAATTAAATAAAAAATACAGAGTTGAACTCACAGCCCCAGCTTGTACTCTATTCTTGTGTTACGTATTGAAAAAGATATTTATATGATTATAAAATATACTTTCAGAAAGATCTAATTTGACATTAAACACACATCTTCATCAGCGGATCCTAGTATATATTATAATATTTCTCAGAATAATTTGTATGTCATAATTTAGTAGCTACCTTTCTTCCTTTCATCCCTCACCTTCCTCCCATCACCTCTGTCTCGGGCACCCTGTAACCACTGTTTTAGAACATAGTCGATGTCTTTCTCTTTATTTGGGAAATGTTATAGGCATCTGCTAATACAAGAGCTTTGCAAAAACACCACCAACCACAATTAAGTCACGTGCAGGTATTATCTGCTAACGTAAAAAAGGTAATAGCCTGTGTCATAATAATAACCATTCTGAAAGAGTTGATAAAGATATGAAAACAAAAACACCATATTTTCATCTGAAATGTATGAAACATCTATATAAACGAAACAACAACATTTGAAGTGCATTCGGATAAAAAAAGTCCATTTGATAATATTGGTGCCTCTCTCGACAACAAATCCAAATGGTAAGTCACTAAATTCATGATAACTGGAAACATCAAGTATATACAATTCAAGAAGCTTCAATAAGGTACAAGATACAGTAACATGACAATGTTGTGGTAAAGTAGTATCTAAGGTAGGTTTCTTAAGTAAAGGTACAACTAAGCCTTGACAGAATGTATTAGGTACAATACCGTATTTAAGACACAGACAATTCTAGAACCAGGAGCTTGTTTAAGATGTTTCGGCTCTGATACCATCAATGTGAAGATGCAAGGTGGGGATCCAGAGTTTATGGTATATACTAATACACTTAATTTAATCCTAATTTAAATTTATTTAATAAAACATTGACCAACAGAGCAATTAAGACCCAAATTAAGATATCTCCCAATAATTTGCTATTTTTCTACATAAAACAACTTCATGTCATTATATACAAATATCTTAAATAATTGTGATTGGTGACCTAAATTCATGATATTTATCTGGTTAAAATGTGTATTTCTTTACATGTTACCTATTGACACAATTCAAATGATTTTAGAAACTGAGCTCTTTATATTTATATATTAAACAAAATCAAACTATCAAAGTGAGGCTCAGTTGGGGGGGGGGGGGGTGAGAGCTAGATGTGAACAACCATTGCTGGACCAATATGGGTCCTACGTTGTATGCCAACAATATATATTTTTGCGGGAAAAACTATTTTGAAACTTGGACTTCAATTGAAATGCAAATAAATGCAAATAAATTTAGGTTAAAGTATGTTTCGTAGGTATATTTCAGAAACAGTAAATTATCAAGATGCATATTACGCTGTTACTAAATCGAAATACTCACCTATAAATCTTGATATTCGAAAAGATGAACGAGAAATGCTCAACTGTCTGAATTCTTTTCAGCTGACAAAAGGTGGCGGTCATTTGCTGTGGCGTTTCACTCCGACATATTCCGCCTACGCGAGGCGCACGTCGTATTAGCCAACGTCGGTCCGACACTGGTCCAATGCTGGCAAATAGTTTACAGCCTTGCCGGCCTAATGCGACGTTGGTGCTACGTGGCTGTACTGTCTGGCTATTTAATACTAGTATTGGCCAATTTGCCTGAAACAAATGTTCATTAATTCAACTGTGATTTTTAACACCTAAGTTTAATTATAAACCAATTCAGTCCATACTTAATAAATGATCAAGTAGATATATTCATCTAACCTATATTAAATTTTTTAAATGCTCATACGTGTTGCTGTATAGTGGAATATTTTTTATTTATGAACCAGTTATTTCAGTTTCATACATAATGCTGGTTTGTTGATGTTGTACTAGATCTAGATGCATCAATAAAATTTCACAATTTTATAAACAACTGGTTGTTGCTTTTCATTTGTTTCATTTTATAAATGTTGTTTCCATTTTCTGTGTTTTAATCCCTGGCTTTTACATTCCTAGATCCTGATAGATCCAAAGAAATGTTGCTATTTTATCTTATTAATACATCCAGAGAAATAGAGGAGCCAATTTGAATTCTGAAGAAGATGAACGGTTGGTTACTCTGATCGATAAATACAAATCTTTGCCTTTGCAGGCCAGCCAGGATGGACATGGAACATCACTGTGGATAGTGTGCTAAGTCATGTACATCACATGATATGTTTAGCATTTGGTGTCTAAGGATTAAATCAAGAATTATTAAAATGTTAACTGGTGATCACTTCAGATTTAATTTATCAACATGATGTTTACCTTCTGGTATATATGGGAGAGAAAATATGACGAAATGAGGTTTAACCACTGCTTTTTATAGTAAATGCAAGTGTACAATCTATATATTTTGAAATTGAAAGAAACATAACTTATGCTACACACGCACGCACACACGCACGCGCGTACGCACGCACACGCACACACGTCTATGCTATGTTAATTATGAATAATTGCTGCAAATAAATTATTGGCCATTTTAGCATTTAAGTATCCATGGTCAGGTATACTGAAACATTATGGTGTTTTTTGTAACAATTTCTCCAGCGTCCTTGACCTATATGGTATTTATCAGTTGACAGGCGTAATTATGAAGAATTAAAATGATATTTGTCTTCTGGGGTGATGGCGTTTTCAGCTTCTGGTATAACAAGCAAAACGTGTTCTACCATAACCAATAATTATTTCCTGAATCATTCAACGCGATAGTCCGCATCAGGAATAAACCTCGATGTCGGTAAAGTTAGTCAGCTTGGACCGTGGGCGAAAAATAGGTTGGCGACGTCTACGATTACGGAGGAGCCTCCTCCCTGGTCTAGTGGTAGCGTGTTGGACTACAGATCACTACCACCCGTGTTCGAATCTCGGCGTTGGCATATCTTAAGGGTGTTTCATCTTATTGCTCTTTGAGGTCGCTCGGCCCATTTAGCCTACCATGTGCACAAAAGTGGCCGTAAAACATTAATCATAATCATAATCATCCTACCTTTAACTAGTTTGCGTCTCTTAGTATGTGTACGACAGCAAGCTTACAAAGACTTTAATTGTACTAATTCGTTTACCTCATTCAACAGATATATTTGGGAGCCAGATAAAACAATCTTAAAGATGTAATTTGTTTTACTGTTAATCTGAATAATTTTATATTCTTTTCCTGAACAGTATAACATCAATATGATGACCTCATTTAGTTTCAGTTAGTTTATGAAATATATTTCCAATCTCAACTCTGCTGTCATTAAATAATCACGTTTTTGAAATAAACACGTTTTTGTCGGAGGTTTTGCTGGATTTTTGTTATTGGTGATTCTCCACGAGCGGACAATGATCATTAGACAATAGCCTTGATCGGATAGTATTGTTACTTTTGCGGATCATTGAAGGTAAGTGGTATCTTCTTTTCGTTTTTGTTCGTTTTTTAAGCGTAATTTCTCGAAATTGTTCCAAATAAATTAGATTTCCCCCGGAATGATATTTCGAGTGGTTATCCTATTTTAATAACTTATTTCTAAACATAAAGATAGTATACGAAATGATAATATTTACGCAAATGATTATAATCACCCATTTAAAATACAAAAGTATGTTATCAGTCATAAGAATTCCTGCAACACTATCATCGAATCTATCTTTGGCAGCTTTAAGGGCGCCTCTGTGGTCTAGCGGTAGCGTGTTGGACCACAAATCACTACCACCCGTGTTCGAATCTCGGCGTGGGCATATCTGAAGGTTGTTTCATCTTTGAATTCGCTATACAGCTCCATTAGCCACCATGTCAAAGGGGTAAAACATCAATCATCATAATCATCATCTTTGGCAGCTTTAAACCCCGATGCAGACCTTTCTTCAAACGTAAGACAGATTCGTGAAGGCTAATTTAACCTTGTTTCAACCACATTAAAGATAAGATCATCAAAATAATCGCCATTCTGTTAACAAAATTAACTCCGGATGGAAAGATTCAGCAGTTTGAATATTCGCATTTGCAGCGTCACCCGTCATTTTAACATTATGAACCTTGGAGCGAGTCTTATAACGGGCGAATCACCCTATACTACATAAGCATACGTTACTGCTATTAACATATGTTAATTTGTTTGTTTTTTTCGTATTTTATTTATTTATAAATATATTTTTCATTATTTGGGTCTAATTTAAATTATTTTATGAATCAGTTCTTTGTAGGTGAAGGAAAAAATTACGGAGTCTGTCCATCATAACGTTAATTGATTTTGTTTATTATTCGGCTGTCAAATGGAGAGATACAACATGGATATATGAATTAAAAAACAGTAAAATATATCTAGACTATGTAAACATGTATAATTGATGACACAAATTCCTGTAATAGTACGTGTCTTTCAATCAACGATAATAAAATGCATATAGTTTCACTACAACGGCACAATCAATATATTTAAGACTATTATATCATACGGGTCTTTGCTTAGTAACAGTTGTCTCACACTGTCACATATACCATCATGGATGGGAAAACCCTTCACCCGCTTTCGATATTCAATGTCGCCTATTCATTACCCGTTATTAGACGTACTACTGACTCTAAAATTATAACAGATTACTGTGACCAGATAATTAAGCGCAACTGTGCGCGTTCAGTAAGTGCAAGTAAAACGCCCGTTGTCTCTTGGCTTGGAGTGAAAAGCTGAGATGTGGCACTTTCTCTATCTACCCTTACGACCTCACC